>CALYLW010000844.1:0-263276 GCA_944989445.1 Ampullaceana balthica
TTATTATATAAGTTAGCACCTGAAAAGCGACCATCATTAGTGCAGTGTTTTCTCCACTCTAGATGGAAATGTGAGCAGATCTCAGTGGTTTTTCATGCCCACCCTGTATTACTGTTATTAGTTTCTTAATTATTACTGTATTGTTATATTATTCTATAGATATTTAAAATTTGTATCCAAATTTTTACTCACTCCTAATGACTGGACTTTGACTTGAAGCGGAATATATAATGTTTAAATAATGGTTTTCACTACTTTTCAGACTAGACCAAACATTAGGGAAACCTGGAAGTCTTTATGCCAGCTCAGCAAGAGACAGAGAAAAAATGACCATAGGTGCCAGGATGGTTCGTGTTGAGACTCAGGTAGACAGTCATACAACTCTAGCATTCTAGGGACGCGGTGGTCGAGTGGCAGCGCACTGGACTGTCGTACCGATGGTCACGGGTTCGAATCCGTGTGAAGGCAAGGTCTTGTTCCCGGGGCCTAGGGCGTCCCTGAGTCACCCCGCTCCGAATGGGTACCTAACACTACATGTAGTTAGGCGGCTGGGTAATGCGTGGAACCCACAAAGCCGTGGCCTGTGAGCGCTGCATCACTTGCCAAACAGATCATCTGTCATGGTCTGTGGACGCAACTATCTCTGCATAGAAGGAGCGTCTGTATAGATAAGACAAATAAGTTATTCTTGATAGACAGTCATACATGATACAACTCATGTTCTTGGTAGACAGTCATACATGATACAACTCGTGTTCTTGGTAGACAGTCATACATGATACAACTCGTGTTCGTGGTAGACAGTCATACATGATACAACTCATGTTCTTGGTAGACAGTCATACATGATACAACTCGTGTTCTTGGTAGACAGTCATATGTCTTGTATTTTAGGTATAAGTGGGGTTGGACTGCTATCAGGCTGGGTAAAAGAAAATGGTTTTATAAAAATGGTGTGTGTGACACCACAAGGCATCCTATCAGACTCATATATACCCTTTTTATATAACCATGTATAGTTGGTAGTCATACAATGCAAGTACTCTTGGCAGGCAACTCATGTACATTTGGTAGTCATACAATTCAAGTACTCTTGGCGGGCAACTCTTGTATATTTGATAGTCATACAATTCAAGTACTCTTGGCGGGCAACTCTTGTATATTTGGTAGTCATACAATTCAAGTACTCTTGGCGGGCAACTCTTGTATATTTGGTAGTCATACAATTCAAGTACTCTTGGCGGGAAACTCATGTATATTTGGTAGTCATACAATTCAAGTACTCTTGGCGGGCAACTCTTGTATATTTGGTAGTCATACAATTCAAGTACTCTTGGCGGGAAACTCATGTATATTTGGTAGTCATACAATTCAAGTACTCTTGGCGGGAAACTCTTGTATATTTGGTAGTCATACAATTCAAGTACTCTTGGCGGGCAACTCATGTATATTTGGTAGTCATACAATTCAAGTACTCTTGGCGGGCAACTCTTGTATATCTGGTATTAAGTCTAACAACCCTGGTATTCTTGGTATAGAATCATACAATTCTTTTATTCTTAGACCGCCATAACACTGGTCTACTCTTGATGTGATGAAATGGGTTAAATGATAAGATTTTTTTTTGCACATATTAATTATATTTTTAAAATATGAGATATCTGAAAGAATATGAATTACTTACTCATTGCTCAGTTGTTAAAAAGTTGCTTAGTTTAATTTTTTAAAACTTTATATTAATAATTAGCAATTTAATTCAATTAAATCCAATGAATTTTTTTAATTACTTGAATATTTTATATATGCAAAAATTTAACAAAGTGATAATTATTTCACTTGTGTAACAATTTCTTAATTTCAACAATTATATTTCCATGGAAATGATTTCCTCATATCAATAAATTCATTTTATGTTTGGTCCATTCGAAATTTAATTTCACAAAACTCTTTATCTCTAGGTGAACCACATGGATAAGAAAATGGACCAAGTTCTTTTTCTTTTAAATACTCTTATCAAGTCTAAAGGAAACAATGAAGAATCTAAAGAAGTTGAAGTCTGAGCAGAAGTATGAATGGTTTGTTGAAGTAAATAATTTGGCTGAAGTGTAAGTGGAAATGGAAATAAAATAGCTGAATGAAATTCAAGCTAAGAACAGTATGAGTTTGCATTATACTTGATGTTGCTAAAACTGTACTTTCAAGTAAACTTTGCTTTGATTTGCCAAATTTCAGCTAGGGTTTTATCAGATGTTTAACGTTTTCAAATGAAATTGCAGGACTAAACACAAACCATAGATAAGCGTAGGACGCAATAATCTTCTGTATAGAAGGAGCGTCTGTAAACAGATAAGATAAGATAAGAAATTGTGTTGTGGGATTTAACTACAGTAGTTTCAATAAAGATTTTTTGGTAAATGGAATAATTTGTTGTAATATGGTATTTTTAAAATATTCGAGATGGGGAATCTCTGAACTGTCATATTTTTCTATTTTAATTAAATCTTCTCTTCTTCCATTAAAAAAAACAATTTTTACTTGACATATTTGATTTCTTTAGTCAGCTAATCCAACTGCATTGTAAGTGCCACATTGGAATATAATTAAATGAATTTGTTTTATTTACATGGGCTTTTCAGAAGCTGATATCTCAGTAGCATTGCCAGGAGAGTTCAATACATTTCCATGAGTTCCAAAAAACTGGATATTTGTATTTGTAATATGAGACTTATAGAGAATACTTTGAGGAAATAGGCTTAATTAGTTCTAATACATTTCATTTCAGACTACAGACCTAAAAATAAATAAGATCTGTCTTCCCTTTAGTTGAGAGTCTGCAGATTAACTTAAATTGTTTACTAAAATTGTCATAACAGGGCCAGATAATAGTATAATAAATTTAACAAATTTTTTAAATGCAAGTAAACCCCATTATAAGATGGTTTTTGTGTTTTAAGTGCATGATCATAAGATGAGGTTTAATTAATGTTTTTTATAATTAATTTTGTAACTCAATTTTGTACTTCAATAGTTTAATTATTTTTTTAAAGAAACTTTTCAAATTGTATTTTATTACAGCTGATTCATTCATCTAACAAAATTTAAATATTTTCACATTCTTAAAAATGTTTTATTCTTGGTAATGAAAATTCATTTCTTATGTAATATTGTACATTATATTACTTCAAATAGATACACAGTAGTTAAAAAACATTAATTGTTTGTTTTAACCTTCTTTTTATGATTGGAGTTAATTTCTTTATAGCAAATCGTTTACCTGATGTAAATTCTTAAATTTTCTAAATTAAACAAATGAATTCCATCTTTGTTGAAGTATCAAAATTTACTTTAGAATTTTAAAGTTTCTAAGGTAAACCTGGAACTATGAATAAATATTCGGTTGTTTTTGGTTCATGATAATCAACTTTGCAAACTTTTCCTCATGTTTTAAGCAGGGCTTGATGTGTAATATTGATTTTTTTAATAAGTGCACATCTTTAATCATTAAGTGCACTACTGAGAAATGTTTTATTGTTTTCTAGCCTTCCAATATGAATCCAATGTATTTCAATTATGTACGAAAATTTTGCTGATTATGGTTTTCTAATTTCATTATATTTTATATGATTATTATGGACTGAAACAAAATAACTAGGAAATTTTGTTCTTTAGAGAAAAACTACATCATGTAACATTTTTAAAAAAATTATTTATTAAGTTGTTTTGTTTCCTTAAAGCTTAAGACAAACTTATTAGTTATACTCAAATGGATAAAACCATAGCAGAGACTTTATTAACCTTTTAACAAAGCCCCCGGGGCATTGTGCTGGCCACACATTCCCCTGCTCGTTAGTGGTGGCTATAAACTTGTGAACGCTACATCACTTGCCCCATAGTCCGTCATGGACTGGAAAGGGTGTCATTACATTACCCTAGTGAGTAATATAGTTTAACAGTTATTTCGGGTACAAAACGATTTCTATAAATAATGTTTTCAGTATTGTTTTAACAGTATTTTTGTTGATTTTCTATCCAATACTTAAAATTATAAATTTTTATAAACACATTTAATGTTCCTTTATATCTTACCAGAAGCATTGCATTTCATTTTCAAAAATACATGTAATTTTTATAAGTGTGAAATGTTTTTAATGCCTTGATGTGGCATTTTTTAAGACTTTGTTAATGAACAATTTCATTTCAAATTTATTGTACTTTTTTTAATCAAAGTAAAAATGTATTCCCTGCACCTCAGTAGTAAATGGCCTATATAGCTTTAACTTCTACAATAAATTGAATGGAAAGTATTATTTTGTAGATGTTAAATGTAGATGCTGATTTTAATTACTTATTTTTTTACTGCCAATTGAAGACTTGAGATTTTTGTTTTGTTTTTATTAAATATATATATATGTAAATTTCTTGTAACAAATTTTCATTACAATATGATGAATTTTTATTTATTATATAATAGAGATATCATTTCATTCACCTACCTCGCCTAGGGAAACCCAATCAGAAAAATATCTCTGTCATATTTTAATTTTGTGTTTGCTTAGAAGTTGAGTTGTAATTTTTCAATGAATATTTTATTTTTTTTTATCAAAGGTTTTGTCATGTTAAGTGAACATTTAAAATATTTCACATTTTTACAAAATAATTAAAATCTTTAAGTTGTATCCCATGGGTTCTAAGTTTTTTAAAATCTGCAAAAAATATTCCTGACAATGTTCTTTTCTGCAGTTTTTTTTCTAACTCATTCCAAATGTAGGTAATAAAATATATTTCCTCCAGCTAAAGTTATTCTGGTAGTAAAACTTATTTTTGTACTCACATTATTGAGTTGCTTTTATGGAAATATTTAATGAATATCAATGAACAATTGATAATATTTATAAAACAATATTTTAATTTAAAAGGCAGCTATTGGTCCTTTTAGAAGGAAATTACTAATAATTTCCACAAAATACAGTTTTGACTGAATGTATACCAATGTATTTTTTTCAAATTATGCTGTTAGAAGACTGAACAACTTTTGCTGCAAGACTGAAACTTTTTTTGATAGAAAAATAAGACAAAAAACTGCCAAAAGTTATCTTCTATCTTCACTTATCTTTAAAAAATTTAAATTATACAAAAAAAATTTGCAGGTTATTCTTGTGAAAGATTTTATCTCATATTTTATTTTTTTAAATACCTTTAGAATACTTCATTCAGAAGGATAATGTTTTTTGTTTGATAAAATCTTAACAACTGTATTGACCATTTTTCTGTAAATATTTTATTCTTTATTGCAACAACCTTAATGATTTGCACTTTGATATTGCACAAGTTACCCATTTAATAAATGTCCTTTGAAATCAAACTTCGTTTGTGTCTTGTTGAATACATTGCTGAGCTATATGGAGAATTTTGTTTCTAAAATTGCCAGCTATTGCACCACATGTGTCAAATAGTTTATACAGAAGTAAGCATAATCTGATTATGAACACGGATGTTTCATTTCCACTGAGATTTAGAGTCATATTAAAGGAACTGCTTTTAAAGGAAAACAATACAGTATTTAGTTCAGTACAGAAGTGCAGCTTATGTTAAGTTCCTTAGTTTCCAACCAGCAATTGTAAGAGGAACTCTTGTCACAAAGTCAACAGAAATTCAAAATAAGAAAATTGAGAGTTTTAATGTACAGTAATTCAAACAATGAGAGTGCAATTTTTTTTATGGATTTAAGAGATAGCCCATCCATTTTAATTTAATAAATAAGGAAATATGTCATATCATCTGATTTTGATGGATAAAAATTAGCTTAAAAAATTATGTTAAAAAAATGTGCATTCACTACCTTTTATTTAAACAGCAATAACTTTTTAAAATGTAAAATCATCAGTCTTCTGTATTTATTCAAATGTCAAGAGTTGTGCAACCACAAATCAATTTTTCTTCAAAACGTTATTTAAATTCATTAAATGTTTTGACTTTGTTGTTCCATTTTTTTAAATTTTGCATGTATTTGTAAAAATGATTGTTGAGAGCACAAAATATTTATTGACTGACGTGTCTGTTAAATGGGAAATTTTAAACCTTGGATAGAAACATTTCCATGCTCCATTATTTTATGTTTGCTTCTTTCTTTTTACTTGATTGTTAGAAATAATTTTTTAATTTTCTGGTATAATTATTACAAGATATTCACTCAGTCTGAAACACTTATCCACATGATTCAATGAATTTTTATAACACTTAACTTAAAACTTAAAAATGACCCATCAGAATTATTTGTCTTTGCAATTTTTTTTTAAATGCTTGACAACAGAATTTTCGTTGTAACAAATTTCTACCAACTCTATATATGGTCTAAAAGAGATAGAATAATCTAGTATTTAATATGAATTCATATTACTTTATGAGGCATTAAATGTCATAAGCATGGAAGTTTCATATAGTATAGGTAGCCAGATCAATTAAAAAAACATAATGAAATTGATGCAATTTTCTTTCGTTTGAAACAAAAATAGCAAAATTCAATTTTCATATTTTATTATAGATCAAAAACAAAATTTTTAAATAGTATTTGCACATGACACTTGCCATGGCCAGACACTTTTAAACTTAAGACTGGGACAAATTTTGAATGAGGGCTAAGAAGTCTGTATGTTTTGAATAACCAATTTATTCCATTATACATTCAAAGTTAATCAGAGTTATCTAAACCTTAATAGAAAGTAATGCACAAATCAAATTAGTTTTTTGAATGACTGACAATGATGAAATTTTATCTTGCTAAGTTAATTTGAATTAGACCAGACTTGTTATATCTTGACTTAATTCAACAATATAAAAGGTATAAATGAAATATTTTTTTAAAAGATCTCATGGAGAAAGGTTAGCATTTGTGTCAAGGGTAATCTTAAAATAGTTTAAATCTTATATTATATTTAATCAATTTCCTTTATAGAATAGACATCTCTCGAAACAAGAGGTACACCAAATCAAGTCATACTAATGCTAATTTTTCTTTTGAAATAAGCTATGTCCAACAGCAACCAAAGCAAAGCTTTGACCACAAAATATAGTTCAAAGGTATATATAAATAAAACTGTATGATATTGAATATTTCCTTTTAGATGAATGTTGTTAAAAACTTGCTGGCAAGTCAAAAGTTCAATGATGAACAATTAAAGCCTCAACTTTACAAGTCTCGTTTGTAGTTTTTAATAACAATAAATATTATGTGCCTTATTTATTTACTTTCAGACAAGATTTAAATTACTTGAATAATATTTTCAAACTTTTGGCCAAAGGGTTAAATTTGATTTGAATGAAAAGTCCCAATAGTTTACTTGTAATACACTGGATGATTAAGATTCAAAAGAGAAAAACATACATTTCTCTCAGCCATTTAAACTATTAAGTACATATTATGATTTGTATCATTTTGAAATCTTTATATTGAATTCAGAAGTGTCAATCAAAACTGTTTTCATGTTTTCAAAATTGTTTTTATGTTGTTGTTTTTTTTTAATTAAAAACTTATTTCAAATTTATAATTGAAATACCAAATGTGACATTTACCTTTGTAGCATAAATTCCCTCTGTAGCAAGCAAAAACATAACATAATTTTGGAAAGAAAAAAAACATCACAACAAATCACTGATTTTATTGGAGAGCACTGTAATAAACAAAAGTGATTAGTATTTACAGATATATTTCTAAGTAATTTTTTGTTTTTAAATAGAAAAGTTACTCTAAAAAAATTCTGGAAGTCCCATAATTAAATTATTATTGTTTTTCTTTTATCTAATAATAGAATTGACATTTAACTGTAAAATGTATCATTTGGGACAGGTGGCATATCATTTAATGTAAGCAAATCGTTTACAATCTCCTGTTGAATTCAATTCTACAATTCAATTCAAATAATTTTTAACTATGTTTTTGGATATGAATATCGTTAACAACTTATATTTGGCTTTTTTTACTTAAACCCTTTTAGCCACCTCCTCCAATACAAAAGACAGAAAAATGCAACCCACCCTTTTTAAATTAAATAAGTGCTGAAACAGATGTGGACATCTCTTAGATGCTCCATCCTCCATCTATGATGAATTCTTGACCAGTCACAAAGTTTGACTATAAATAAAAAGATTTTAGAACAAATTTAGAATTTATTGCTCTTTATTGATTGAACAGCAATTTATAAAGAAAAAAAATGTATTTAACAATTAAAGTTTTAATTCAAAGTGCAATGAAATGGGTTTTTTATGATTTAATTCAAAAACTCACTCATTTTTCCTCTTTACAGACTTGTAAAAACTAAATACAGCATTTGATATTATAAGTCACAAATTATAAGTTGAAGTAATGGTTTCAATTTATTAGATATACAATTTTTTGATCTACCAGATAATACATTCACTCAATCTAAACACTTGAACTCATGCATCTCCAACTGGCATTTGTAGTTTATGATAGGGAATAAACCCAGTTACCACATGGCACTAGTGGTAAAATGTTAGTCATGATAAAATGACATTTTAGTCATTGATAACTTGACCTACCTCATCAGAAGCCAAGTAAATAACAAGACTAGCAATTTCTTCAGCACTGGCCAGTCTGCCAAGCTTTTGTCTAGCAATGAAGTCTTTCAGGGCCTAAATCAAATGGTGGGAATATAATTTGACTATTGAGTTAAGGCAACAAAATTACAATTGTTTAATTGTTTCCTGGGTTAAGAATCACAACACATATATCAAGGCTTAGCTATAGATCAGAATCACAACACATGTATCAAGGCTTAGCTATAGATCAGAATCACAACACATGTATCAAGGCTTAGCTATAGATCATGTACTTAAGTATAAATTCTGATAAATACTTACACTGCTTCATGGCTATAATACTTCTCTATCACAAATATTTTGCAACTGCATCTAAAGCAGTTATTACTACAGCCCACTTAGTGTATCACTAACTCAGAATTTTCAATCTGTTATTATTTCAGCTGTGTTACCATTCTCAGGATCAACTACTTGGTTCTTAGGAAAGGTTGAAGGCTTTTTTAACGATTTAATACATTTTATTTACAGTATTCATGGAATATTTCTATTAATTTCCATAGGTCTTTTGCATTTCTTAAGACCAGAAAGGTCATAATAAAATTAAATGAACTACTCTACTATTTAGTAGTAGGCCTATTTAAAAATCATTTTAGCATTAGTATATTTCAATCCACGATTTAACTTTTTATATAGAAAAGATAACTATAAAAAAATTAATCTGTTGATTATGTTAACAGGAACAATACAACACAACTTAGAACTTTTCAATGTTGACATTGTTTCCAGAACATTAGCACTAATTCTCATTAAATATAAACAATTATTAATATATCCTTCTGTTAACCGAATAATCAATTCTGTGGATGAATGTTTTATTGGAAACTTAAATCAAATTTAAAATGTCCTAAATTCTCTCAAAGCAGCCAAGGCGAGCGATTATTTCATCTATATATAAAAAAAAACTGAAACTAAAATACCTGCTCTGGGTCATCTTGTGCCGCCATCCTGTCTCTTAGTGATGGGGTATCAACTGTACCTGTAGTTTTAATCATGAAAAAATCAAAGTAATTTTAGTATTTAATATAACTTTCTATATAGTTTGTGTTAAATTTATGGAAATTTTAAAAAAAAGAATATATGGTTTAAAATGTTTAAAATTTGAGCTTTAAAAGAAAATAAAACGTGTCTTACCTCTATTTAACTTTTAATAAATACTGTTAAAAAATCGTATACCTGGACAAACACTGTTGAAGCGTATTTTATATTGAACATAGTCAACAGCAAGAGATTTGGTCAGTCCAATAACTGCAGCTTTAGTTGCTCCATAGACAAACCTATTTGGAGCACCTATAGAGAAACATTAACTAGTCTATGAGATATGCTAGTTTTATCATTAGTGGTAAATATCAAGGAATAATTTTATTCACCATTTAAAAATATTGTATATACTCGTTCTATAGCCGGTTCGTTCATAAGCCCACCCCCCTCTTTTTGGTAGAGAATAGTATAGAAATTGTGTAACCCGCTCGTAAGCTGACCCTAAGAGTTACCAGTAATTTTTTATTTTTTTTTCTTTGGTAAACAGTATCGAAAGCGCGTACAAATTCGTTGTTGAAAACAAAATTTGTAAAACAATTTATTAAAACATTTACAAAAATAAATAAAATGATTAAATAAGGTAAGTGCAGATGTTTAATAATGTTTTATAGCTTCTGGTAGAGCAGTCAAATCTTGTAGAATGTAGACAAAAAACTTGATGACTTATAATAACAACACCGATATTCAATGTATATGCCAAAATCACATATGACTTGATCGTAAGCCGACCCCTCAACATTTTCCCCTAGATTTTCTATAAAAAAGTCGGCTTTAGAACGAGTATATATTGTACATGCTCTTACCTTTTATACTTGAAACTACAGAGGCCATATTGATCACACTTCCCCCTCTACCTTGTGCAATGAACTGAAAAATAAGTTTAACATGAAATGAATCAAGACAGTTTTGGTCTGTTCTTCAACATTACTCAAGTGCTGGAATTGTTTTTTAAATTTTACTTTGTATTTTAAACTTTTTAGAAATAAAAATGGAAAAATGAAGAGCATGTAGGTAACAGCTGGAACTGGAAAACTGAAATATTTTATCATGAAATTTATAAATTTGTAGCAATTTGTTACACAAAATATGTATAAATCCTTGAGTCCACCCTTTCCCAACCCAGAGAGTGTCATCTCCTACTTTTTACTCTCTTACCTACAACTAGTCAATGCACTACTTGGCAGTTGCTATTTGTGCTGTAGGCATAATTGTAAAAATTTAATTTCTGTAAAAGACACAAGAAATTGTAGGAAAGGTATGTTTATCTCAAAGTCCTTTTGACCTAAACTTAAGGTGAGTACATGTATTTTCTTTATACAGTCAGACTTTGCTAAGTCAAACTTCCCTAAGTTAAAAACCTTCCTATATCGAATTAAGTTAGGTCCTTCAGTACAATACTATCTAAGATAGTTAGGTCCTTCAGTACAATACTATCTAAGATAGTTAGGTCCTTCAGTACAATACTATCTAAGATAGTTAGGTCCTTCAGTACAATACTATCTAAGATAGTAAGGTCCTTCAGTACAATACTATCTAAGATAGTTAGGTCCTTCAGTACAATACTATCTAAGATAGTTAGGTCCTTCAGTACAATACTATCTAAGATAGTTAGGTCCTTCAGTACAATACTATCTAAGATATGGTTGTACATGATAAAGCTTTACTTTCACATTAGTTTCAATCTAACTTAGAATATGATATTATTTCTGATAATAACGTTTATAGCTGTATCTAAATATAATTTTAATAGCTGTACCTAAATATAATGTTAATAGCTGTATCTAAATATAATGTTAATAGCTGTATCTAAATATAATGTTAATAGCTGTATCTAAATATAATGTTAATAGCTGTATCTAAATATAATGTTAATAGCTGTATCTAAATATAATGTTAATAGCTGTATCTAAATATAATGTTAATAGCTGTATCTAAATATAATTTTAATAGCTATATCTAAATATAATGTTAATAGCTGTATCTAAATATAATGTTAATAGCTGTATCTAAATATAATGTTAATAGCTGTATCTAAATATAATGTTAATAGCTGTATCTAAATATAATGTTAATAGCTGTATCTAAATATAATGTTAATAGCTGTATCTAAATATAATTTTAATAGCTATATCTAAATATAATGTTAATAGCTGTATCTAAATATAATTTTAATAGCTATATCTAAATATAATGTTAATAGCTGTATCTAAATATAATGTTAATAGCTGTATATCTAAATATAAGGTTAATAGTTGTATCTAAATATAATGTTAATAGCTGTATCTAAATATAATGTTAATAGCTGTATCTAAATAATATTTGAAATTCATTTTTTGTCCTAGCATTTACAAAAGTATCAAACAAATCAGTATTAGACTTGACATTACCGTAACTACTCTGCAATGGGTAATAACTTTCCTGCAATGGGTAATAACTATCCTGCAATGGGTAATAACTATCCTGAAATGGGTAATAACTATCCTGCAATAGATAATAACTATCCTGAAATGGGTAATTCTAAAACTTTTGACAACCACAATCCACCACTGTTATATATGACTAGCTCTTTCCTTTTATATATGACTAGCTCTTTTCTTGTATATATGACTAGCTCTTACCTTGTATATATGACTAGCTCTTACCTTGTATATATGACTAGCTCTTACCTTGTATATATGACTAGCTCTTACCTTGTATATATGACTAGCTCTTACCTTGTATATATGACTAGCTCTTACCTTGTATATATTGCTAGCTCTTACCTTGTATATATGACTAGCTCTTACCTTGTATATATGACTAGCTCTTACCTTGTATATATGACTAGCTCTTACCTTGTATATATGACTAGCTCTTACCTTGTATATATGACTAGCTCTTACCTTGTATATATGACTAGCTCTTACCTTGTATATATGACTAGCTCTTACCTTGTATATATGACTAGCTCTTTCCTTTTATATATGACTAGCTCTTTTCTTGTATATATGACTAGCTCTTACCTTGTATATATGACTAGCTCTTACCTTGTATATATGACTAGCTCTTACCTTGTATATATGACTAGCTCTTACCTTGTATATATGACTAGCTCTTACCTTGTATATATGACTAGCTCTTACCTTGTATATATGACTAGCTCTTACCTTGTATATATGGCTAGCTCTTACCTTAGGAACAAAATTTTTGCACATAGTGTAAACGCTCTTTACGTTCAGGTTAAATGAAAAGTCCCAGGATGTGACATCACAATCTAACAATGTGCCATGGTGTACAAACCTGTGCAGAAGTGGGAAGAAAAAAAGGGAAGAAACTAGATCAGTTTATCTTTACTATGTTTTTATATAAATGTATATTTTATGAGGGCTAATAAAAGTATAGCAAACTTTTTAGTTAAACAGAGGGCAATGGTTAAAATTTGAAACACATTTAGTTTCAGTTTAATTAAGCATGTTAAAAAATTTTATTATTGTTTTTTTTTCATGTTGGAGAGCACAAATGTGTAAGATAAAGAACTTAGAATGGCTAACATAATTCATCCTAATTTCAGTGAATTTTCCATTATCATGAGTCTTTAAAGTTTTAATTATTTTTTTTAATTTATTTTTTAATTGGTAAAAATTATAAAAAATGCTAAACAAACAGCGTAAAAAATATAATTGAAACTAATGAGCTAAATTTTAATTTTAAAAAATTCTGCTTATGGAAATATTTGATTTAAAAAATTAAAGTGACAAAAATCATTGTATTTTTAATAACTTTTTTTTTAAACTATTAAATGTTTCATTTAAGATCAGGCTACAATTTATTTACATACCCAGCACAATTGAACAAAACATCTATTCTATCAATGGACTTTGCAAAGTTTTCTACAGCCTCTTTATTCAAAACATCAAGAACTTGTGTCTCAATACCTTTTATAAATTAGTAGAAAGTATAACTGTCAATTGTATGTACCTTTAAGTAAACAGAAATTATTTGGCTAAAATAAAATTTGAGTTGAAGTGTTTTAACTACTAAAGTAGCAATGCCCTAAAGATGTTTTAACTACTAAAGTAGCAATGCCTAAAGATGTTTTAACTACTCAAGTAGCAATGCCCTAAAAATGTTTTAACTACTAAAGTAGCAATGCCCTAAAGGTGTTTTAACTACTGAAGTAGCAATGCCCTAAAGATGTTTTAACTACTGAACTAGAAATACCCTAAGGGGTCGTCCATAAAGTACGTCACGCTCGACGGGGGGGGGGAGGGGGTGTAAGAAAGTGTGACAGTTTGTGACTGGGGGAGGGGGGTCTGGCCATCTGTGACGTCACGGTGTTTTCTATTAAATTGTAATTATTTTGTTAATTTAAAAAATATTTTTTGTTCGAAAATGTGATTACTTTAGGGGAGGTGAGGGGGGGGGTCAGAGATTTGTGACAGGGGGTGGGGTAAAATGGTCAAAAATAGTGTGGCGTACTTTATGGACGGCCCCTAAATGTCTTTTAAATACTGAAGTAGAAATGCCCTAAAGATGTTTTAACTACAGAAGTAGAAATGCCCTAAAGATGTTTAACTACAGAAGTAGAAATGCCCTAAAGATGTTTAACTACAGAAGTAGAAATGCCCTAAAGATGTTTAACTACAGAAGTAGAAATGCCCTAAAGGTGTTTAACTACAGAAGTAGAAATGCCCTAAAGATGTTTTAACTACAGAAGTAGAAATGCCCTAAAGATGTTTAACTACAGAAGTAGAAATGCCCTTTACAATGAGGACATCTCCAGATTCTGCAGTGTGTGCTACAACATTAGGTTTAAAACCTACAGGTAATAAAAGAAAAGGATAAAGACATCAAAAATAAATTGTTCTTCTTAAAGAACTCTTTAAAATCCCAAATGATACATGATGCTTTAAGTGCCTCAAGGTGAACAAAATATTGATGGCATCAAGCAATTGATTCTCTACATAGACAATCTGAGGTGTATACAATTATTGATGATGTTAAGCACTTGATTCTCTACATAGACAATCTGGGGTGTATACAATATCTGAGATAGTGAATTAAGTGCAAACACGTTTCACTCAATCACTCACAACTCATGGTAAAGTGAAGATGGATATAATGACTCGTTATGAATTTAATTTTGGATACGGTATTTAATACTAAAGGTGACATATTTGTAAATAATACCTGGTATAACATCAAGCCCTTTAAGAAGTTCTCCATTGACATCAGTAGCTATAACTCTTGCACCTTCTTTTGCAGCAAGCTGAAACATTTAACAAAAAAACTTTAGGAATCACGTAGAAAAATATCAATGAAGCCAAAAAGATTATTATTGGCCCATCTTTCAGTTGAAATTAAAACGTTTCAAAATATGCCACAGGTCCTGACCGTTTATTTAAGCGTATCCCCTTGTCTCTCCCATGCCAAAACATACCACATGATACAATTGAGTTCTTGCCCTTGGCTGTCAATACTTGCCCCTGAGTAAATTAGTATAAAAGCTTTTAGATCTCAGTTACCTATGCCTATGGGGCCGTCCATAAAGTACGTCACGCTCCAGAGTGGGGTAGGGGGTGTAAGAAAGTGTGACCGTTTGTGACAAGGGGGAGGGGGGTCCGGCCATGCGTGACGTCACGGTGTTTTATATTAAATTTTAATTATTTTATTAATAAAAAACAACATTTTTGTTCGAAAGTGTGATGTACTTTAGGGGGGGGGTCGAGATTTGTGACAGTTGACAGGGGGTGGGGGGGGGGTAAAAATGGTCAAAAATAACGTGATGTACTTTATGGATGGCCCCAATACTAGTTAATTACTTTGGCCTCCGTGATATTCATTGTTTATTACATCCCTTATTTTGATTTATTCAACTACCCATTTTTTACACTGCTATGGTAATAATTATTAGCATAACTTGTATCATTGTACTTTCATTAGACTCACTATTGAAGTGGCTCTACTTTTACTATAATTATAGTACTTTCATTAGACTCACTATCGCAGTGGCTCTACCTATACTTATAGTACTTTCATTAGACTCACTATCGCAGTGGCTCTACCTATTCCCTGAGCAGCTGCAGAAAGAACGAAAACTTTTCCATCCAAACGTCCCATCCTTGTCTTGTCTGCTCTTGTTATGTTTCCAAATAATCTGAAAGTATTGCACTCGTATTTACACAACAAATTTTATATACGTGTCACTCCAATCTGCAGAAAATTTAGCCATACATTAATAATAAAATTAATTAGATTTTTTTTCTAGAGACTGATAATATTGTTTACAGTTGAGTATGTCATATTTAAAATGTGCAATATTCAGAACTGATTCACTTATTACATTCTTACCTCGGGGTAAAGTACCGTAGAAAACTATGTCCGTCTCCTTGCAGAACTAACTGTAGATCTACTGTACGTATTACGTAGAAAATGTGGCCCATGTGTGGTGCTTCTGTTAAACATAGGCTTGACCTAAATGATGCCTTATCTGATAAACACGTTTAGTCCGTGACCTTTGACGCCAGTGGGGAAAATATTGTTACCGATACTGGAAGCCTTGCATATTATGAGCGAAAACTAGCAAGCAGCACACCACACTTTCCAAGTCAACTTCAGCGTGCTCCAAATCAACTTCAGCGTGCTCCGAGTCAACTTCAGCGTTCTCCGAGTCAACTTCAGCGTGCTCCGAGTCAACTTCAGCGTGCTCCTAGTCAACCTCAGTATGATCCAAGTCAACCTCAGCGTGCTCCAAGTCAACCTCAGTGTGCTCCAAGTCAACCTCAGTGTACTCCAAGTCAACCTCAGTGTGCTCCAAGTCAACCTCAGTGTGCTCCAAGTCAACCTCAGTGTGCTCCAAGTCAACCTCAGTGTGCTCCGAGTCAACTTCAGCGTGCTCCAAGTCAACCTCAGTGTGCTCCAAGTCAACCTCAGCGTGCTCCAAGTCAACCTCAGTGTGCTCCAAGACTTTCTAGATCATGTCCAACAACAGCTTCGGTTTGCCCACCATACTTTGTTATAAACTTGACCTCATAACCTCTGTATTCTCTACTCACTGATGATGTCATTTAAAGTGGTGATGACGTAGTGAGTATGGAGGAAATTCTAAAATGTCCCTCTATAAACAAACTAAAGTATGGAGATCGTTGTGTGTGTCCCTCTATAAACAAACTAAAGTATGGAGATCGTTGTGTGTGTCACTCTATAAACAAAGTATGGAGATCGTTGTGTGTGTCACTCTATAAACAAAGTATGGAGATCGTTGTGTGTGTCTCACATTTGATGTGTACTTTTTATTTGGCGACAGGTTGAAATGACAATGATCACAATGTGTGACATGTGATAAAACGCCATCTGCCATCTGTTTACCGTACTGCTCCACTGGTGAGATGGCTGATGTGTATCTGTTTACCGTACTGCTCCACTGGTGAGATGGCTGATGTGTATCTGTTTACCCTACTGCTCCACTGGTGAGATGGCTGATGTGTATCTGTTTACCGTACTGCTCCACTGGTGAGATGGCTGATGTGTATCTGTTTACCGTACTGCTCCACTGGTGAGATGGCTGATGTGTATCTGTTTACCGTACTGCTCCACTGGTGAGATGGCTGATGTGTATCTGTTTACCGTACTGCTCCACTGGTGAGATGGCTGATGTGTATCTGTTTACCGTACTGCTCCACTGATGACGTGGCTGATGTGTATCTGTTTACCGTACTGCTCCACTGGTGAGATGGCTGATGTGTATCTGTTTACCGTACTGCCCCACTGGTGAGATGGCTGATGTGTATCTGTTTACCGTACTGCTCCACTGATGACGTGGCTGATGTGTATCTGTTTACCGTACTGCTCCACTGGTGAGATGGCTGATGTGTATCTGTTTACCGTACTGCTCCACTGGTGAGATGGCTGATGTGTATCTGTTTACCGTACTGCTCCACTGGTGAGATGGCTGATGTGTATCTGTTTACCGTACTGCCCCACTGGTGACGTGGCTGATGTGCATCTGTTTACCGTACTGTCCCACTGGTGACGTGGCTGATGTGTATCTGTTTACCGTACTGCCCCACTGGTGAGATGGCTGATGTGTATCTGTTTACCGTACTGCTCCACTGGTGAGATGGCTGATGTGTATCTGTTTACCGTACTGCCCCACTGGTGACGTGGCTGATGTGCATCTGTTTACCGTACTGCCCCACTGGTGACGTGGCTGATGTGTATCTGTTTACCGTACTGCCCCACTGATGACGTGGCTGATGTGGGTTAAAATGTGGTGTCAACAAATTTGGTGACCTGTGATTGCTATCATCAACATCACTGGATGTGGCGAGATTATAGAGTATAAGGGGGGGGGGATTGTCGGCAGTGGGTGGATACAAATAAAATGAATGGCATTAAGACGACCTCAAAAAGTCATTGCAGGTACTAATTCAACCCCACAACGTCATCGCTTGTGCTAAGTCCACATCACAAGGTCATCGCTTGTGCTAAGTCCACATCACAAGGTCATCGCTTGTGCTAAGTCCACATCACAAGGTCATCGCTTGTGCTAAGTCCACATCACAAGGTCATCGCTTGTGCTAAGTCCACATCACAAGGTCATCGCTTGTGCTAAGTCCACATCACAAGGTCATCGCTTGTGCTAAGTCCACATCACAAGGTCATCGCTTGTGCTAAGTCCACATCACAAGGTCATCTGTTATACACATTTCACCTCTGACTGCCATCATTTCTATATAAATTTAAACCCATTGTCGTAAGCATAAGGGAGCGGGGGTGTGAGGGAGCGGGTGGGTGGAGGTGATGTAGTCATGCGATCTACAACTTGACATGGTTATACAAGTAACTTTAGTGTTAGAGTGGGTGGAGGCGAAGTAGTCATTCTATCTACAACTTGACATCGTTATACAAGAAACTTTAGTGTTAGGGTGGGCGGAGGCGAGGTAGTCATCCGATCTACAACTTGACATGGTTATACAAGTAATTTTAGCTGTAGGCAGCGTAGGGTGCATCTCATTAAACAATGCTAGCCTAACATCAGGTTTAAAAAAACACAAAAAATTACGATTTCCATTGACAATTCAATACGTATACATATGTACTAGTAATAACTATTATTTGTCAAATCCAAGACGATAAAATCGCCAATCTCATTTCGCTTTGAAACTGAATATTTCTGATAGCTTTTATTTTTATAAGAAACTGCGAATATTCCAGTGCTATGGGTAGGGGAAAAGAATTTTGCTAAAAAGTAAATTCCCTTTTAACGGTTCACTTTCAGTTAGTAACTCCAGTTCAGTCCGGTTGTTTGAATAACCTGTCAAGTGGACTATGAGTTGTATCGGGTTCAATGTTCTCAGTTCTGACCTTCCACCTTTGAACTTTTAAACAATGAACCATTAAAAAAATTATATTATGAATCAACAATAGTGCTAAAATTCAATATTTGCAACTTTCAAGTTCAGTTATTTTCCCTCCTATAATAGGATTGCATCCTATCTACATGTAGTTCAGTCTGATATGGTGTTCACATCCTTCGTTTTCTCTACTATACGGTAAACGTGTGGTTCATTGGTCCTTCTCTAGTCCAGTGGCGTAGCTAAAGGGTGTGAACCAGAAACGGGTTATTTCTGGGCATTGACGGTCAATTAAAAAATTGCACACTCTACTCGGTCTAGGCCAGTGATGGGGAACCTATGGCACGCGTGCCACAGTCGACACGCAGAGATTCATCAGCCGACACGCGAATAAAATATTACTTCATCGATCAAACCAGCTAAGCCAAACACCCATTTTCGGGTTTCATTTGAGTGTTGGCACTTTCCTATAAATAAGTGGGGTTTTTGTTGAATTGTGGACTATTCTGTAACTAGCTAGCAGTGACACAAGAAAAACCTTGAGTTCAATTTTGAATAAAAGTTTGTTTGTTGTTTTTTTTATTAATCCAAAGGACAATTAGAAATGGTGTGATTGTCTTTAGAATTTTTTTTTAATTGTCCAGACTGCAATTAAAGCATCAGATAACTTCAAACGGTCAGTTTCACTTTTATTTTTGTATAAACAACAACTCAATAAAACATATTTTAAAATATCCATCAGTGTGTTGTCCTAAAACTAAATGTTACGACAAGACCACATTGCAGTGCGCTTTCTAAACTTGTATGAGTATGCAAAATTTATGCACGCTCTTCTCATTAGACAAATTGAATTAATATAATTCTGACGTTGTTCCATGAAAAACAAAATTGCGGGATCTAATCTTTACCGTATCAAGTGTTTCGGAGACGGGGAAAGATACGGAGAATTTAAGGATTCATTTTTAGGTTTTTGTGACAAAGATGATGTAGAAATACAAAACGTGCAACAATGGTATCCCATAAATTGGTTCATTTTGTGACCTCCTGCTGACCCGACAGTACAAAGTAATGAAAATAATATCACCTGTGAAGAAATGTTAGCTCTCAGTGCCTGTTCATAAAATCATAGCGTCAAATAAATTAAATAATAACGATACAATTACAAAATTTAACGTCATGGCTTTAGCAGCAGAAAAACGTGTTCTTTCAATTCAGAGTTCTGTTGTTTTTGGTTATGTAGGAAATAAGAGTGCAACCTTTCCACTCCAGGTAGACTTTGTTACTTTTAATTATATATAATATATACAGTACAGTGTTATCAGTATACATTGAAATATAATAATATAGTAGTAAACATAGCCTCTGAGAATAGCCCATGTAAGTAAAAGGTGCACTCTTGACACTCCTATCAGATTACCATGCTCTGACTCCCAGCTGTTAGCTGTCTGCCTCTCATGTAATCTACCTGCCACTTGCTTTAGCCTTCTTCTGTCATCTGCCTACCACTTGTTAGCTGTATTTGTATGCTTCATAACTTCATATGTCATCTGCCTATTACTTGTGTAAGCTGTCACTATGCTTTATGTCATTTGCTCTTAGTTGTGTCTGTGTTAGCTATATGCTTCATGTGTCATCTGTCTACCACTTGTGTTAGCTGTAAACTTTTATGTCATCTGCCTACCACTTGTGTTAGCTGTAAACTTTTATGTCATCTGCCTACCACTTGTGTTAGCTGTAAACTTTTATGTCATCTGCCTACCACTTGTGTTAGCTGTAAACTTTTATGTCATCTGCCTACCACTTGTGTTAGCTGTAAACTTTTATGTCATCTGCCTACCACTTGTGTTAGCTGTAAACTTTTATGTCATCTGCCTACCACTTGTGTTAGCTTTAAACTTTTATGTCATCTGCCTACTACTTGTGTTAGCTGTAAACTTTTATGTCATCTGCCTACCACTTGTGTTAGCTGTAAACTTTTATGTCATCTGCCTACCACTTGTGTTAGCTGTAAACTTTTATGTCATCTGCCTACCACTTGTGTTAGCTGTAAACTTTTATGTCATCTGCCTACCACTTGTGTTAGCTGTAAACTTTTATGTCATCTGCCTACCACTTGTGTTAGCTGTAAACTTTTATGTCATCTGCCTACCACTTGTGTTAGCTGTTAACTTTTATGTCATCTGCCTACCACTTGTGTTAGCTGTAAACTTTTATGTCATCTGCCTACCACTTGTGCAATGTTCCCTACCACTTGTGCAATGTTCCCTACCACTTGTGCAATGTTCCCTCTAAGGTTCATTGGTCCATTGTCAAAGTTGCACATTTGCACATCATATACTCATCATTCATTTTTAGTGCAGTATTTTACTAATTTTGCTGCCTGTTAATTCTAAACTGCTGCATGACACTCAGATTCTATTTCTATCTTTACTGCCTTAGAACAAGCATTCATTATTATATCTGTTATTTAAAATTGGCATTTGCCTTTTTAAATCAGTTACTAAGCGTTTAAATCCTTACTGTTTCTTATTTCCCAACAACATGCTTATAGGAAATAAAAATTGTAATTATTTCATGTTAGCATTTCATTTCATCATAAAGCCATTATTACAGTTGACTGTGTCTTTCAGCTCCATGGTTATGATGTTAGCACCATCAATTCAGTCCAGTTTTCAAATCACACAGGTATGTAACTTCATGTCCCTCACCATCAATTCAGTCCAGTTTTCAAACCACACAGTTATGTACTTCATGTCCCTCACCATTAATTCAGCCCAGTTTTCAAACCACACAGTTATGTACTTCATGTCCCTCACCATTAATTCAGCCCAGTTTTCAAACCACTCAGGTATGTAACTTCATGTCCCTCACCATCAATTCAGTCCAGTTTTCAAACCACACAGTTATGTACTAGGGGTCTACCGATATGCCTTTTTGCCGATATTGCCGATACCGATATTACCGATATTTTTTTTGCCGATATGAGTGCCGATATGAGTATTTGTTAGGACAAAAACCAGCGGTCATATTTGATGACGTCATTCTTAAATTTATCACTCATAATTATTTATCTTTAATATTAGGGGACTACCGATACGCATTTTGACCGATATTACCGATATTTTTTCCGATATGAGTGCCGATCAGGGGCGGATTAAGACTGCACGGGGCCCCTGGCTGCAATTCAAACTGGGGCCCTATCCAGCCAGTGTACCTTTAGATAAAATGATTGCTAGCAGCTAATATAAGACTGTAACTTGTAAATATTCATCCAAAATGATTATTCATGAAAAAACCGAATTCGAAGAAATAACTTTTTGCCGATATCCTAAAATTGAATGTAAAAGACAATTTATAAAATTAAAAAACACATGAAAAAAAAATTCGTACCCCACCCGGGGATCGAACCCGCCACCGCTTGCACCATGAGCCTTAGTACTTCACATTCGGCCACGAGAGCTCATTTACAGTTGTCATTTTAAAATATATATATAATATTCTTTAATAATTTCTGTTATTGAGCCTATCAAATCAGGTTTTTTGACTGCTAAGACTATCGTGTGGGAAAAGAGATCATTTTAATAGATGAGATTTTATTAATTTATCATATTTTCAGCAATTCATGTATACATTATGTCCACATTTATTATAAAATATGCTAAGTTTGGGGGCCCTAAATCATCTGGGGGCCCCTGGCTTTAGCCCGTTCAGCCCCCCCCCCTTAATCCGCCATAGGTGCCGATAGGGTATTTGTTAGGACAAAAACCAGCGGTCTTATTTGATGACATCATTCTTAAATTCATCACTCCTAATTATTTATATTTTATATTAGGGGTCTACCGATAAGCATTTTTGCCGATATTACCGATATTTTTTTCCGATATGAGTGCCGATATGAGTATTTGTTAGGACAAAAATAACAGCGGTCATATTTGATGACGTCATTCTTAAATTTATCACTCGTAATTATTTATATTTTATAATTAAGGGGTCTACCGATATCCAGTTTTGCCGAAATTACCGATTTTTTTTCCCGAAACGAAGTTTCCG
The DNA here is from genome assembly GCA_944989445.1 of Ampullaceana balthica. NCBI lineage: Eukaryota > Metazoa > Mollusca > Gastropoda > Lymnaeidae > Ampullaceana > Ampullaceana balthica. The sequence goes on from CALYLW010000844.1 coordinate 23,040, forward strand.
ATGTGTTTACAAGTTCCAGTTCATGACCTACATAGGACTCATAACAAAACGAACCGTCCTTTATAAAAATGTACAAGCATATTAGGTACTCCTTTTGAAACTTCAACCTTGACTCATAATTATTAATTCTAACCAATAGTTTAATGGCTTTTGCACACGGCCACCTTTTATGAATGAAACAATGAGAACAAAGTACAATAGTAATAGAGTGAAAATGAGGCTGAAGCTTGAATGGTTGCCAATGACAACAAGTCTTCACACGGTACATTTTGTTATTCCATACGAAACGAAATGTTTTAGACATCTGCGATTCTGCGTGCATCTTTGCTATTAGAGCAATTACGTGAACATAATGTTTACATGTTATACATTTATTAGAGCAATTACGGTATACTTGGCATCGGCACTATTTACACAGTATTTCTGAGTATACGAAAATCGGCCGATACCTAAACAATATCAAAGCACATGGCACACTGTATCGTGGCTGCACATATTAATACTAGGACTCTTTTGACTATTTCAATACCGGTATCGGGGTCGATATATTAATTTGTCGAGATATTGTAAATCTAAATGATAGTTTTTTTGTTTCCGTTTTTTTTGGGGGGTCAAAATGTCACTTATTATGAAATATCGGTGACGTCAATATCGGGACCTTTACATGCTACCGATACCGATATTGCCGATATCCAGATATCGGTGCCGATATATCGGCCAGCCGATATATCGGTAGACCCCTATTATGTACTTCATGTCCCTCACCATTAATTCAGCCCAGTTTTCAAACCACTCAGGTATGTAACTTCATGTCCCTCACCATCAATTCAGTCCAGTTTTCAAACCACACAGTTATGTACTTCATGTCCCTCACCATTAATTCAGTCCAGTTTTCAAACCACACAGGTATGTAACTTCATGTCCCTCACCATCAATTCAGTCCAGTTTTCAAACCACACAGTTATGTACTTCATGTCCCTCATCATCAATTCAGTCCAGTTTTTTCAAACCACACAGGTATGTAACTTCATGTCCCTCACCATCAATTCAGTCCAGTTTTCAAACCACACAGTTATGTACTTCATGTCCCTCACCATCAATTCAGTCCAGTTTTCAAACCACACAGTTATGTACTTCATGTCCCTTCCTCCCAAATTTAATTTGTAAGTAATGTAATGCAAGCAATTCATGACATGATTTAAAAAAAATTATTGTTCCTCACATTATTTTAATTAATTTGATATCACGTGAAGAAAATCAACAAGTTTCATTTCATCACCACAAACCTCCTTTAAACTTTCATAAACTTTCATATACTGTCATATACTTTCATATACTGTCATATACTGACATACACTCATATACTGTCATATACTTTCATATACTTTCATATACTGTCATACACTCATATACTGTCATATACTTTCATATACTGTCATATACTGACATACACTCATATACTGTCATATACTGTCATATACTGACATACACTCATATACTGTCATATACTGACATACACTTATATACTGTCATATACTGACATACACTCATATACTGTCATATACTGACATACACTCATATACTGTCATATACTTTCATATACTGTCATATACTGACATACACTCATATACTGTCATATACTGTCATATACTGACATACACTCATATACTGTCATATACTGACATACACTCATATACTGTCATATACTTTCATATACTGTCATATACTGACATACACTCATATACTGTCATATACTTTCATATACTGTCATATACTGACATACACTCATATACTGTCATATACTGTCATATACTGTCATATACTGACATACACTCATATACTGTCATATACTTTCATATACTGTCATATACTGACATACACTCATATACTGTCATATACTGTCATATACTGACATACACTCATATACTGTCATATACTGACATACACTCATATACTGTCATATACTGACATACACTCATATACTGTCATATACTGACATACACTCATATACTGTCATATACTGACATACACTCATATACTGTCATATACTGACATACACTCATATACTGTCATATACTGACATACACTCATATACTGTCATATACTGACATACACTCATATACTGTCATATACTGACATACACTCATATACTGTCATATACTGACATACACTCATATACTGTCATATACTGACATACACTCATATACTTTCATATACATGTACTTACTTTACTTTGCTTTTATTTTAAACTGCCAAGATATTACTGAAAATTACTGCCACATTATGTGATTTTTGTGTTTTTGTTTAGGATATGGCAAGTGGAAAGGGCAAGTTCTAGATGCTCAGGACGTGTCTGATTTATTTGATGGCCTTCGAATCAACAATCTTCTAAACTTTTCTCATGTCCTCACAGGTACTGAGCAATCAGCCTAGGCTAGTATGATGGTATGGTATAAATATTAACGTGACAACTATTTACTTTTTCAAAGTCCAAGCGTTAATTGATTTTTAAATTTTTTAAATTAAAAAATATTTTTTTAAAAACGTTGAGGTATTTCCCTTTACATTTAGGCTATATTGGTTCAGCTTCGTTTTTAAAGAAAGTTGGTGAGGCAGTCAAGGAACTAAAGGCTAAGAACCCCAACTTAAAATATGGTGAGTGATGCAAACTTTTAGGTATCCATATTTATTAAGGTCATTGCTTATATCAAGTATTAACTTTTGGACAAATTATTTCTTGTTGTTATGTTTTGGTTATTGCATGTTGTTATGTTTTGGTTATTGCTTGTTGTTATGTTTTGGTTATTGCTTGTTGTTATGTTTTGGTTATTGCTTGTTGTTATGTTTTGGTTATTGCTTGTTGTTATGTTTTGGTTATTGCTTGTTGTTATGTTTTGGTTATTGCTTGTTGTTATGTTTTGGTTATTGCTTGTTGTTATGTTTTGGTTATTGCTTGTTGTTATGTTTTGGTTATTGCTTGTTGTTATGTTGGTTTTTTTTTGGTTTTTTTCTGAAATCCCATTGTATTTTAAATCTATTTGTTTTGATTGTTATTGTAGTTTGTGACCCTGTGATGGGAGACAATGGTAAACTGGTAAGTTGTTAAAATTAAGAGTTAACTAAAAATATAATTATAATATATTCCTTCCTTTTTAAAAAATGTATATATATATATATATATATATATATATATATATATATATATATATATATATATATATATATCTCTATATATATAAGACGCATTTGTTGTCTGTCTGGTTGTCTGTCTGTTCCCTAATAACTCAAGATCCAGACAACCAAATAACGTGAAATTTGGTACACGTACACAAAATTATACCGGAAAGGTTATTAAACAGGTTTCGTTCCATATATATAAGATACTGGGGCCCGGGGGCCCAAAATGTAGTTTTTCCCTATATGAGCTATATAAAATAAAAAATTATTGAAAATTAAGACGTAAAATAATTACGCAAATTTAACGTTTAAAGCCCCATAAGGTTTTCGGTAAACTTCCGCCTCAGTCCCGTAAGGATTTCCCATATCGCGATCGACTGGTTATGAAATTTAAAAAATTGCTGTAAATGTATTTATAATGTTATTGTCATCTTTTAGGATAAGAATGGTTATTTTAAATAATCCAAAAAACAGTTTTGAGTTTAATACTATTTTACCTGTAGTTTAGTACTATTATTGTTACAAAAAAGTATAGCGAAATCACATTTAAAAAAAAACACGTAAAAACTACCCCGAAACTTCGCGAATCGAGCGAAAACACGAGCGAAGGCAATCGCCGCCATTGCCGGAAGTCGAATACATCTTATATCCCGCACTGAATAGTTTTTACTTTGTGTGATTTCGTTTCTAAAAAGAGTACTATCGAGGCGCGCTTTACCGCGCTTTGGTAATAGAGGCTAGGCGCGCATTACCGCGCTTTGTCAAATTAAACATTAATAAACATTTTGGTGTCGAGATTAACAAGAAGGCGATTATCGCCATAAAATATTTTTTTTGTTGTTGTTGCTTTGTTGTTGTTGCTTTTGTTGTTGTTTTGTTGTTGTTGCTTTGTTGTTGTTGCTGTTGTTGTTGTAGTTGTTGTTTTGTTGTTGTTTTGTTATTGTTTTGTTGTTGATGTTTTTGTTGTTGTTTTGTTTTTGTTGTTGTTGCTGTTGTTGTTTTTGTTGTTGTTGCTGTTGTTGTTGCTGTTGTTGATTTTGTGTTGTTTTTGTTGTTGTTGTTGCTGTTGTTGCTTTTGTGTTGTTTTTGCTGTTGTTGTTGTTGTCCACATCCCTTGCCCTGCGACGTCAATGTCCTTCATGTTGTTGTTGCTTTGTTGTTGTTGCTGTTGTAGTTGTTGTTTTGTTGTTGTTGCTTTGTTGTTGTTGCTGTTGTTGTTGTAGTTGTTGTTTTGTTGTTGTTTTTGTTGTTGTTTTGTTTTTGTTGTTTTGTTTTTGTTGTTTTGTTGCTGTTGCTGTTTCTTTGTTGTTTTTGTCGTTGTTGCTGTTGTTGTTTTTGTTGTTGCTGTTGTTGTTAAACCCGGGCAAAGCCGGGTACTTGCCCCTAGTATATATATATATATTCATCTGTTGTAATACCATCTATTCTTGGTTTCAAAATATTTTAATTGCAGTCCAGGAATATACAATCATTTATTTGTTTTACTTCATGTGTCAATGTCATTGATTTAATAAGACCAGACGGCATATAATGTGATAAATGGGTTTCTGAATATATAGTAATCATAATTTCAGAACTTATTTAGCACTTTATCCCAGATAGAAAAAAGCTGGGCTCACAGTGATTTACTTTTTTTAAAAATAAATATTATTTTATTATAATTATTCATATCATAACAGAACAAATGTGTAATATACTGACATACACAAGCTATGTTCATCAGTCTATGAAATGTCAGATTGTCATTTCTGAAACAAATGTGTAATATACTGACATACACAAGCTATGTTCATCAGTCTATGAAATGTCAGATTGTCATTTCTGAAACAAATGTGTAATATACTGACATACACAAGCTATGTTCATCAGTCTATGAAATGTCAGATTGTCATTTCTGAAACAAATGTGTAATATACTGACATACACAAGCTATGTTCATCAGTCTATGAAATGTCAGATTGTCATTTCTGAAACAAATGTGTAATATACTGACATACACAAGCTATGTTCATCAGTCAATGAAATGTCAGATTGTCATTTCTGAAACAAATGTGTAATATACTGACATACACAAAGCTATGTTCATCAGTCAATGAAATGTCAGATTGTCATTTCTGAAACAAATGTGTAATATACTGACATACACAAGCTATGTTCATCAGTCAATGAAATGTCAGATTGTCATTTCTGAAAGTGTGTAATATACTGACATACACAAGCTATGTTCATCAGTCAATGAAATGTCAGATTGTCATTTCTGAAAGTGTGTAATATACTGACATACACAAGCTATGTTCATCAGTCAATGAAATGTCAGATTGTCATTTCTGAAACAAATGTGTAATATACTGACATACACAAGCTATGTTCATCAGTCAATGAAATGTCAGATTGTCATTTCTGAAAGTGTGTAATATACTGACATACACAAGCTATGTTCATCAGTCAATGAAATGTCAGATTGTCATTTCTGAAAGTGTGTAATATACTGACATACACAAGCTATGTTCATCAGTCAATGAAATGTCAGATTGTCATTTCTGAAAGTGTGTAATATACTGACATACACAAGCTATGTTCATCAGTCAATGAAATGTCAGATTGTCATTTCTGAAAGTGTGTAATATACTGACATACACAAGCTATGTTCATCAGTCAATGAAATGTCAGATTGTCATTTCTGAAAGTGTGTAATATACTGACATACACAAGCTATGTTCATCAGTCAATGAAATGTCAGATTGTCATTTCTGAAACAAATGTGTAATATACTGACATACACAAGCTATGTTCATCAGTCAATGAAATGTCAGATTGTCATTTCTGAAAGTGTGTAATATACTGACATACACAAGCTATGTTCATCAGTCAATGAAATGTCAGATTGTCATTTCTGAAACAAATGTGTAATATACTGACATACACAAGCTATGTTCATCAGTCAATGAAATGTCAGATTGTCATTTCTGAAAGTGTGTAATATACTGACATACACAAGCTATGTTCATCAGTCAATGAAATGTCAGATTGTCATTTCTGAAAGTGTGTAATATACTGACATACACAAGCTATGTTCATCAGTCAATGAAATGTCAGATTGTCATTTCTGAAAGTGTGTAATATACTGACATACACAAGCTATGTTCATCAGTCAATGAAATGTCAGATTGTCATTTCTGAAAGTGTGTAATATACTGACATACACAAGCTATGTTCATCAGTCAATGAAATGTCAGATTGTCATTTCTGAAAGTGTGTAATATACTGACATACACAAGCTATGTTCATCAGTCAATGAAATGTCAGATTGTCATTTCTGAAAGTGTGTAATATACTGACATACACAAGCTATGTTCATCAGTCAATGAAATGTCAGATTGTCATTTCTGAAAGTGTGTAATATACTGACATACACAAGCTATGTTCATCAGTCAATGAAATGTCAGATTGTCATTTCTGAAAGTGTGTAATATACTGACATACACAAGCTATGTTCATCAGTCAATGAAATGTCAGATTGTCATTTCTGAAAGTGTGTAATATACTGACATACACAAGCTATGTTCATCAGTCAATGAAATGTCAGATTGTCATTTCTGAAACAAATGTGTAATATACTGACATACACAAGCTATGTTCATCAGTCAATGAAATGTCAGATTGTCATTTCTGAAAGTGTGTAATATACTGACATACACAAGCTATGTTCATCAGTCAATGAAATGTCAGATTGTCATTTCTGAAACAAATGTGTAATATACTGACATACACAAGCTATGTTCATCAGTCAATGAAATGTCAGATTGTCATTTCTGAAAGTGTGTAATATACTGACATACACAAGCTATGTTCATCAGTCAATGAAATGTCAGATTGTCATTTCTGAAACAAATGTGTAATATACTGACATACACAAGCTATGTTCATCAGTCAATGAAATGTCAGATTGTCATTTCTGAAAGTGTGTAATATACTGACATACACAAGCTATGTTCATCAGTCAATGAAATGTCAGATTGTCATTTCTGAAACAAATGTGTAATATACTGACATACACAAGCTATGTTCATCAGTCAATGAAATGTCAGATTGTCATTTCTGAAAGTGTGTAATATACTGACATACACAAGCTATGTTCATCAGTCAATGAAATGTCAGATTGTCATTTCTGAAACAAATGTGTAATATACTGACATACACAAGCTATGTTCATCAGTCAATGAAATGTCAGATTGTCATTTCTGAAAGTGTGTAATATACTGACATACACAAGCTATGTTCATCAGTCAATGAAATGTCAGATTGTCATTTCTGAAAGTGTGTAATATACTGACATACACAAGCTATGTTCATCAGTCAATGAAATGTCAGATTGTCATTTCTGAAAGTGTGTAATATACTGACATACACAAGCTATGTTCATCAGTCAATGAAATGTCAGATTGTCATTTCTGAAAGTGTGTAATATACTGACATACACAAGCTATGTTCATCAGTCAATGAAATGTCAGATTGTCATTTCTGAAAGTGTGTAATATACTGACATACACAAGCTATGTTCATCAGTCAATGAAATGTCAGATTGTCATTTCTGAAACAAATGTGTAATATACTGACATACACAAGCTATGTTCATCAGTCAATGAAATGTCAGATTGTCATTTCTGAAAGTGTGTAATATACTGACATACACAAGCTATGTTCATCAGTCAATGAAATGTCAGATTGTCATTTCTGAAAGTGTGTAATATACTGACATACACAAGCTATGTTCATCAGTCAATGAAATGTCAGATTGTCATTTCTGAAAGTGTGTAATATACTGACATACACAAGCTATGTTCATCAGTCAATGAAATGTCAGATTGTCATTTCTGAAAGTGTGTAATATACTGACATACACAAGCTATGTTCATCAGTCAATGAAATGTCAGATTGTCATTTCTGAAAGTGTGTAATATACTGACATACACAAGCTATGTTCATCAGTCAATGAAATGTCAGATTGTCATTTCTGAAAGTGTGTAATATACTGACATACACAAGCTATGTTCATCAGTCAATGAAATGTCAGATTGTCATTTCTGAAAGTGTGTAATATACTGACATACACAAGCTATGTTCATCAGTCAATGAAATGTCAGATTGTCATTTCTGAAAGTGTGTAATATACTGACATACACAAGCTATGTTCATCAGTCAATGAAATGTCAGATTGTCATTTCTGAAAGTGTGTAATATACTGACATACACAAGCTATGTTCATCAGTCAATGAAATGTCAGATTGTCATTTCTGAAAGTGTGTAATATACTGACATACACAAGCTATGTTCATCAGTCAATGAAATGTCAGATTGTCATTTCTGAAAGTGTGTAATATACTGACATACACAAGCTATGTTCATCAGTCAATGAAATGTCAGATTGTCATTTCTGAAAGTGTGTAATATACTGACATACACAAGCTATGTTCATCAGTCAATGAAATGTCAGATTGTCATTTCTGAAAGTGTGTAATATACTGACATACACAAGCTATGTTCATCAGTCAATGAAATGTCAGATTGTCATTTCTGAAAGTGTGTAATATACTGACATACACAAGCTATGTTCATCAGTCAATGAAATGTCAGATTGTCATTTCTGAAAGTGTGTAATATACTGACATACACAAGCTATGTTCATCAGTCAATGAAATGTCAGATTGTCATTTCTGAAAGTGTGTAATATACTGACATACACAAGCTATGTTCATCAGTCAATGAAATGTCAGATTGTCATTTCTGAAAGTGTGTAATATACTGACATACACAAGCTATGTTCATCAGTCAATGAAATGTCAGATTGTCATTTCTGAAAGTGTGTAATATACTGACATACACAAGCTATGTTCATCAGTCAATGAAATGTCAGATTGTCATTTCTGAAAGTGTGTAATATACTGACATACACAAGCTATGTTCATCAGTCAATGAAATGTCAGATTGTCATTTCTGAAAGTGTGTAATATACTGACATACACAAGCTATGTTCATCAGTCAATGAAATGTCAGATTGTCATTTCTGAAAGTGTGTAATATACTGACATACACAAGCTATGTTCATCAGTCAATGAAATGTCAGATTGTCATTTCTGAAAGTGTGTAATATACTGACATACACAAGCTATGTTCATCAGTCAATGAAATGTCAGATTGTCATTTCTGAAAGTGTGTAATATACTGACATACACAAGCTATGTTCATCAGTCAATGAAATGTCAGATTGTCATTTCTGAAAGTGTGTAATATACTGACATACACAAGCTATGTTCATCAGTCAATGAAATGTCAGATTGTCATTTCTGAAAGTGTGTAATATACTGACATACACAAGCTATGTTCATCAGTCAATGAAATGTCAGATTGTCATTTCTGAAAGTGTGTAATATACTGACATACACAAGCTATGTTCATCAGTCAATGAAATGTCAGATTGTCATTTCTGAAAGTGTGTAATATACTGACATACACAAGCTATGTTCATCAGTCAATGAAATGTCAGATTGTCATTTCTGAAAGTGTGTAATATACTGACATACACAAGCTATGTTCATCAGTCAATGAAATGTCAGATTGTCATTTCTGAAAGTGTGTAATATACTGACATACACAAGCTATGTTCATCAGTCAATGAAATGTCAGATTGTCATTTCTGAAAGTGTGTAATATACTGACATACACAAGCTATGTTCATCAGTCAATGAAATGTCAGATTGTCATTTCTGAAAGTGTGTAATATACTGACATACACAAGCTATGTTCATCAGTCAATGAAATGTCAGATTGTCATTTCTGAAAGTGTGTAATATACTGACATACACAAGCTATGTTCATCAGTCAATGAAATGTCAGATTGTCATTTCTGAAAGTGTGTAATATACTGACATACACAAGCTATGTTCATCAGTCAATGAAATGTCAGATTGTCATTTCTGAAAGTGTGTAATATACTGACATACACAAGCTATGTTCATCAGTCAATGAAATGTCAGATTGTCATTTCTGAAAGTGTGTAATATACTGACATACACAAGCTATGTTCATCAGTCAATGAAATGTCAGATTGTCATTTCTGAAAGTGTGTAATATACTGACATACACAAGCTATGTTCATCAGTCAATGAAATGTCAGATTGTCATTTCTGAAAGTGTGTAATATACTGACATACACAAGCTATGTTCATCAGTCAATGAAATGTCAGATTGTCATTTCTGAAAGTGTGTAATATACTGACATACACAAGCTATGTTCATCAGTCAATGAAATGTCAGATTGTCATTTCTGAAAGTGTGTAATATACTGACATACACAAGCTATGTTCATCAGTCAATGAAATGTCAGATTGTCATTTCTGAAAGTGTGTAATATACTGACATACACAAGCTATGTTCATCAGTCAATGAAATGTCAGATTGTCATTTCTGAAAGTGTGTAATATACTGACATACACAAGCTATGTTCATCAGTCAATGAAATGTCAGATTGTCATTTCTGAAAGTGTGTAATATACTGACATACACAAGCTATGTTCATCAGTCAATGAAATGTCAGATTGTCATTTCTGAAAGTGTGTAATATACTGACATACACAAGCTATGTTCATCAGTCAATGAAATGTCAGATTGTCATTTCTGAAAGTGTGTAATATACTGACATACACAAGCTATGTTCATCAGTCAATGAAATGTCAGATTGTCATTTCTGAAAGTGTGTAATATACTGACATACACAAGCTATGTTCATCAGTCAATGAAATGTCAGATTGTCATTTCTGAAACAGTGTGTAATATACTGACATACACAAGCTATGTTCATCAGTCAATGAAATGTCAGATTGTCATTTCTGAAAGTGTGTAATATACTGACATACACAAGCTATGTTCATCAGTCAATGAAATGTCAGATTGTCATTTCTGAAACAAATGTGTAATATACTGACATACACAAGCTATGTTCATCAGTCAATGAAATGTCAGATTGTCATTTCTGAAAGTGTGTAATATACTGACATACACAAGCTATGTTCATCAGTCAATGAAATGTCAGATTGTCATTTCTGAAACAGATGTGTAATATACTGACATACACAAGCTATGTTCATCAGTCAATGAAATGTCAGATTGTCATTTCTGAAAGTGTGTAATATACTGACATACACAAGCTATGTTCATCAGTCAATGAAATGTCAGATTGTCATTTCTGAAACAAATGTGTAATATACTGACATACACAAGCTATGTTCATCAGTCAATGAAATGTCAGATTGTCATTTCTGAAAGTGTGTAATATACTGACATACACAAGCTATGTTCATCAGTCAATGAAATGTCAGATTGTCATTTCTGAAAGTGTGTAATATACTGACATACACAAGCTATGTTCATCAGTCAATGAAATGTCAGATTGTCATTTCTGAAAGTGTGTAATATACTGACATACACAAGCTATGTTCATCAGTCAATGAAATGTCAGATTGTCATTTCTGAAAGTGTGTAATATACTGACATACACAAGCTATGTTCATCAGTCAATGAAATGTCAGATTGTCATTTCTGAAACGATGTGTAATATACTGACATACACAAGCTATGTTCATCAGTCAATGAAATGTCAGATTGTCATTTCTGAAAGTGTGTAATATACTGACATACACAAGCTATGTTCATCAGTCAATGAAATGTCAGATTGTCATTTCTGAAAGTGTGTAATATACTGACATACACAAGCTATGTTCATCAGTCAATGAAATGTCAGATTGTCATTTCTGAAAGTGTGTAATATACTGACATACACAAGCTATGTTCATCAGTCAATGAAATGTCAGATTGTCATTTCTGAAAGTGTGTAATATACTGACATACACAAGCTATGTTCATCAGTCAATGAAATGTCAGATTGTCATTTCTGAAAGTGTGTAATATACTGACATACACAAGCTATGTTCATCAGTCAATGAAATGTCAGATTGTCATTTCTGAAAGTGTGTAATATACTGACATACACAAGCTATGTTCATCAGTCAATGAAATGTCAGATTGTCATTTCTGAAAGTGTGTAATATACTGACATACACAAGCTATGTTCATCAGTCAATGAAATGTCAGATTGTCATTTCTGAAAGTGTGTAATATACTGACATACACAAGCTATGTTCATCAGTCAATGAAATGTCAGATTGTCATTTCTGAAGGTGATTAAACTCATAGAGACGTTAAATATGCATTCAACCCTAGAATTTTGAGTTCAATTAAAAGGTGTCCACAAATTGTGTGTAGTGTATAGATGTCCACAAATTGTGTGTAGTGTATAGATGTCCACAAATTGTGTGTAGTGTATAGATGTCCACAAATTGTGTGTAGTGTAAAGATGTCCACAAATTGTGTGTAGTGTATAGATGTCCACTAATTGTTTGTAGTGTATAGATGTCAACAAATTGTGTGTAGTGTAAAGATGTCCACAAATTGTGTGTAGTGTATAGATGTCCACAAATTGTGTGTAGTGTAAAGATGTCCACAAATTGTGTGTAGTGTATAGATGTCCACAAATTGTGTGTAGTGTAAAGATGTCCACAAATTGTGTGTAGTGTATAGATGTCCACTAATTGTTTGTAGTGTATAGATGTCAACAAATTGTGTGTAGTGTAAAGATGTCCACAAATTGTGTGTAGTGTATAGATGTCCACAAATTGTGTGTAGTGTATAGATGTCCACTAATTGTGTGTAGTGTATAGATTTCCACAAATTGTTTGTAGTGTATAGATGTCAACAAATTGTGTGTAGTGTAAAGATGTCCACAAATTGTGTGTAGTGTAAAGATGTCCACAAATTGTGTGTAGTGTACAGAGTACAGATGTCCACAAATTGTGTGTAGTGTACAGAGTACAGATGTCCACAAATTGTGTGTAGTGTAAATCAAAGTTTTGATATCAATTCTGACTCATCTTTCTCTTGTCTGTGCCAATGGACTTTTTAATATTTATAAAGGAGAGCTTGCCCAGAATAACTGAGGCGCTGTTATTAATTATAAATCTGATCCCCTCAGTATGTGAGTGAAACTCTAGTCCCAGTTTACAGAACAGAGATTGTGGAACAAGCAGACATCATCACACCCAATCAATTTGAACTAGAGTAAGTTCTTCACAATCATTTCAATCTGTGTTCTAACTAAATATTCTACTCAAGTTACATTTCATACATTATAAAATAATGTAAATACAAATCTTTACATAATTTATGGTTTTGAAAATACTCAATTGATGTGTGTGAGTACAGGCAGTAAACACAACTGTCAAACATTCATGAGATTTTGTGTTATCATGTCAAGTTTGTGTTATCATGTCAAGTTTGTGTTATCATGTCAAGTTTGTGTTATCATGTCAAGTTTGTGTTATCATGTCAAGTTTGTGTTATCATGTCAAGTTTGTGTTATCATGTCAAGTTTGTGTTATCATGTCAAGTTTGTGTTATCATGTCAAGTTTGTGTTATCATGTCAAGTTTGTGTTATCATGTCAAGTTTGTGTTATCATGTCAAGTTTGTGTTATCATGTCAAGTTTGTGTTATCATGTCAAGTTTGTGTTATCATGTCAAGTTTGTGTTATCATGTCAAGTTTGTGTTATCATGTCAAGTTTGTTTTATCATGTCAAGTTTGTGTTATCATGTCAAGTTTGTTTTATCACATTACAGACAGCTAACACAGCTACCAATAGTAACTGAAGAGCAAGCCTTCCAAGCCATCAATGTATTACATGACAGAGGAGTGAGCATAGTGGTACTGAGCAGTAGCTCTCTAGGGGACAAGGATACATTATTATGTCTTGCCAGTATTAGAAAAGGTGAGTTTAATGTATCTTACAAATTTAGTTCTTTGCAGTGTCTTGTGTTGTGCTAGTGTGTGTTGTGTTGTGCTAGTGTGGGTTGTGTTGTGCTAGTGTGGGTTGTGTTGTGCTAGTGTGGGTTGTGTTGTGCTAGTGTGTGTTGTGTTGTGCTAGTGTGGGTTGTGTTGTGCTAGTGTGGGTTGTGTTGTGCTAGTGTCTGTTGTGTTAGTGTGTATTGTGTTGTGCTAGTGTGTATTGTGTTGTGCTAGTGTGTATTGTGTTGTGCTAGTGTGGGTTGTGTTGTGATAGTGTGGGTTGTGTTGTGCTAGTGTGGGTTGTGTTGTGATAGTGTGGGTTGTGTTGTGCTAGTGTGTAAGGTTGTTAACGGTTAACCGGTTAGCCGGTCCTCGGATCAGGACCGGTCCTATTTACTCAGGATGGGTTAACCGCAAATTCAATAAGGCCCCCCGCAACTTTAATAAGCCCGTAATAGCTTTTTATCCAGGAGTTCTGTTTTTGTTGTGTTGAGTTGACTTCAAATCGCTTTCTCCCTATTCTGGTATCTAAATAATATACACGTTCATCACTATTAGTCTACTTCGCCTATGGCTAAGGAATGCTTAAATTTTAATTTGCTTAGTTGTCGAGGCACTGTATGAGAGCTTCATGAGAACCACGGTCAACTCAAAGGGGGGGGGTGGGGGGGACAAGTTACCGAGTTTTCTAGTTAGGGATGAGGGTGGTGGGGGGGGAGGCTAGAAGGCTTGAAAGGTCTTTGATGTTTATGTAAAAGGAAGCCTCTTGCTTTGACACACCAATACAAGACTGCGCCAAGAGACACCTTTCCTCCCCTCACCCACTGTTATACATCTACAGTGGGTTGGGGGAAGGAACATTTTTCTTTTTAAATTGAGTCAGAGCATGCCTTGGAAAATGGCGAGTGTAGCTCAACCCCACCTAAACCCCACCCTATTGGGTTGGGGGGGGGGTCGTCGTGTGCGCGTAATTCTAGCAAGTTGACTAGTGAAACAAAATATGGTATTTAATTTAAATAAATTCCATCTTATTATCACTGTTTACTCCGTTTTATCAGGACTGGTTAATTGTAACTTCATTTAGTCGGTATATTAGCTAATTACGTGGTATATTAGCTTATTACCCGGAGTTAATTTTGTGTTGTGTTACGGCAGAATACCAGAGCCAACACGCGAGCCACCGTGACGTCCAAATCAAAGCGTGACGTCCAAATCAAAGCGTTTTCTTAATAATAATAATATTCTTTTCAGTAAAACGGGCTTTTTAAAAAATGATTAACCGGTCCTCAAAAACAAACTGACTTGACAACAATTTATAATATGCCGTTTTAATACTATTATTATATAAAAATTGAATATCATTACAGTTTAATTCTTTGTTGGGGATTTTTATTTTTTTTTAAATTCGCTGTTTTGACAGCAACACTAGAGTCGGTACATCACGGGCTCTTTGATGTCAAATTAAACGACAATGCACGCGATGAGAAAATTTGATCCATTCTCTTGTTGGTTCACTAAACATGGTATAAATTGCATAAATACGGAGCGGCTAACCGGTTAACCGGTCTTTTTTTGAAAGGTTAACCGGTCCTCAAAAACGAGCGGTCTTAACAACCTCACTAGTGTGTATTGTGTTGTGCTAGTGTGGGTTGTGTTGTGCTAGTGTGTGTTTTGTTGTGCTAGTGTGTATTGTGTTGTGCTAGTGTGTGTTGTGTTGTGCTAGTGTGTGTTGTGTTGTGATAGTGTGTATTGTGTTGTGCTAGTGTCTGCTGTGTTGTGCTAGTGTGGGTTGTGTTGTGCTAGTGTGTGTTGTGTTAGTGTGTGTTGTGTTGTGCTAGTGTGGGTTGTGTTGTGCTAGTGTGGGTTGTGTTGTGCTAGTGTGGGTTATGTTGTGCTAGTGTGTGTTGTGCTAGTGTGTATTGTGTTGTGCTAGTGTGGGTTGTGTTGTGCTAGTGTGGGTTATGTTGTGCTAGTGTGTGTTGTGGTGTGCTAGTGTCTGCTGTGTTGTGCTAGTGTGGGTTGTGTTGTGCTAGTGTGTGTTGTGTTGTGCTAGTGTGGGTTGTGTTGTGCTAGTGTGTATTGTGTTGTGCTAGTGTGGGTTGTGTTGTGCTAGTGTGTATTATGTTGTGATAGTGTGTATTGTGTTGTGCTAGTGTGGGTTGTGTTGTGATAGTGTGTATTGTGTTGTGCTAGTGTGTATTGTGTTGTGCTAGTGTGGGTTGTGTTGTGCTAGTGTGTATTGTGTTGTGATAGTGTGCATTGTGTTGTGCTTGTGTGTATTGTGTTGTGCTAGTGTGGGTAGTGTTGTGCTAGTGTGGGTTGTGTTGTGCTAGTGTGTATTATGTTATAATAGTGTGTATTGTGTTGTGCTAGTGTGTATTGTGTTGTGCTAGTGTGGGTTGTGTTGTGCTAGTGTGTGTTGTGTTGTGCTAGTGTGTATTGTGTAGTGATAGTATGTATTGTGTTGTGCTAGTGTGTATTGTGTTGTGCTAGTGTGGGTTGTGTTGTGCCAGTGTGTGTTGTGTTGTGCTAGTGTGGGTTGTGTTGTGCTAGTGTGTATTGTGTTGTGCTAGTGTGGGTTGTGTTGTGCTAGTGTGTATTGTGTTTTGCTAGTGTGTGTTGTGTTGTGCTAGTGTGGGTTGTGTTGTGCTAGTGTGTATTGTGTTGTGCTAGTGTGTATTGTGTTGTGCTAGTGTGTGTTGTGTTGTGCTAGTGTGTATTGTGTTGTGCTAATGTGGGTTGTGTTGTGCTAGTGTGGGTTATGTTGTGCTAGTGTGGGTTGTGTTGTGCTAGTGTGTGTTGTGTTAGTGTGTGTGTTGTGTTGTGCTAGTGTGGGTTGTGTTGTGCTAGTGTGTATTGTGTTGTGCTAGTGTAGGTTATGTTGTGCTAGTGTGTGTTGTGTTGTGCTAGTGTCTGCTGTGTTGTGCTAGTGTCTGCTGTGTTGTGCTAGTGTGTATTGTGTTGTGCTAGTGTGGGTTATGTTGTGCTAGTGTGTGTTGTGTTGTGCTAGTGTCTGCTGTGTTGTGCTAGTGTCTGCTGTGTTGTGCTAGTGTGTATTGTGTTGTGCTAGTGTGGGTTATGTTGTGCTAGTGTGTGTTGTGCTAGTGTCTGCTGTGTTGTGCTAGTGTATGTTGTGTTGTGCTAGTGTCTGTTGTGTTGTGCTAGTGTGTTGTGTTGTGCTAGTGTGGGTTGTGTTGTGCTAGTGTGTGTTCTGTTGTGCTAGTGTAATTTGTGTTGTGCTAGTGTGTATTGTGTTGTGCTAGTGTGTATTGTGTTGTGCTAGTGTGTGTTGTGTTGTGCTAGTGTGTGTTGTGTTGTGCTAGTGTGTATTGTGTTGTGCTAGTGTAAATTGTGTTGTGCTAGTGTGTATTGTGTTGTGCTAGTGTGTATTGTGTTGTGATAGTGTGTATTGTGTTGTGCTAGTGTGTATTGTGTTGTGCTAGTGAGGGTTGTGTTGTGCTAGTGTGTGTTGTGTTGTGCTAGTGTGGGTTGTGTTGTGCTAGTGTGTATTGTGTTGTGATAGTGTGTATTGTGTTGTGCTAGTGTGTATTGTGTTGTGCTAGTGTGGGTTGTGTTGTGCTAGTGTGTATTGTGTTGTTCTAATGTGGGTTGTGTTGTGCTAGTGTGTGTTGTGTTGTGCTAGTGTGTATTGTGTTGTGCTAGTGTGGGTTGTGTTGTGCTAGTGTGTGTTGTGTTGTGCTAGTGTGTGTTGTGTTGTGCTAGTGTGTATTGTGTTGTGCTAGTGTGTGTTGTGTTGTGCTAGTGTGTGTTGTGTTGTGCTAGTGTGTATTGTGTTGTGCTAGTGTGTGTTGTGTTGTGCTAATGTGGGTTCTGTTGTGCTAGTGTGTGTTGTGCTAGTATATATTGTGTTGTGCTAGTGTGGGTTGTGCTAGTGTGTATTATGTCGTGCTAGTGTGTGTTGTGCTAGTGTGGGTTGTGTTGTGCTAGTGTGTATTGTGTTGTGCTAGTGTGGGTTATGTTGTGCTAGTGTGTGTTGTGTAGTGCTAGTGTCTGCTGTGTTGTGCTAGTGTGTATCGTGTTGTGCTAGTGTCTGTTGTGTTGTGCTAGTGTCTGTTGTGTTGTGCTAGTGTGTATTGTGTTGTGCTAGTGTGGGTTGTGTTGTGCTAGTGTCTGTTGTCTTGTGCTAGTGTGTATTGTGTTGTGCTACTGTGTGTTCTGTTGTGCTAGTGTAAATTGTGTTGTGCTAGTGTGTATTGTGTTGTGCTAGTGTGTATTCTGTTGTGCTAGTGTGTGTTGTGTTGTGTTGTGCTAGTGTATGTTGTGTTGTGCTAGTGTGTATTGTGTTGTGCTAGTGTGTGTTGTGCTAGTATATATTGTGTTGTGCTAGTGTGGGTTGTGTTGTGCTAGTGTGTATTCTGTTGTGCTAGTGTGTATTGTGTTGTGCTAGTGTGTGTTGTGTTGTGCTAGTGTGTGTTGTTTTGTGATAGTGTGTCTTCTGTTGTGCTAGTGTGTTTTGTGTTGTGCTAGTGTGTATTGTGTTGTGCTAGTGTGTGTTGTGTTGTGATAGTGTGTATTGTGTTGTGCTAGTGTGTATTGTGTTGTGCTAGTGTAAATTGTGTTGTGCTAGTGTGTATTGTGTTGTGCTAGTGTGTGTTTTGTTGTGCTAGTGTGTATTGTGTTGTGCTAGTGTGGGTTATGTTGTGCTAGTGTGTATTGTGTTGTGCTAGTGTGTATTGTGTTGTGTTAGTGTGGGTTTTGTTGTGCTAGTGTGTATTGTGTTGTGCTAGTGTGTGTTGTGTTGTACTAGTCTCGTTATTGACACCGTCTTCAATTTTTAGTCAATGTGTTGATAAAACTGAATTTTTTAAATTGTATATTCTTTTTATCGTGGAAACACAATTTCAAGGTTTAGTTTGTGTTGTAAAATTGTTAGTTTTAAGATATTCAATATTCAGTCATGAAGAAAGACTAAACTAAGCTTGTTATCTGTATGCTCTTTGGTTTATGTTGCAATGTGGACCATCAAATTATTGTTCATGGGATTCGTTTCAACCATTATTTGGCCTTCAGTTGTGATGGGAATATGTTTTCCTTGTAGATGAGGTGTCCAAGAAATATCGCTTGAAAATTCCTTTACTTGGTGCAACATTTGTGGGAACTGGAGACCTGTTTGCTGCATCTCTCTTGACATGGTTAGATAAAGAGAGTGAATTCAAGGTGAGGACATGGTTAGATAAAGAGAGTTAATTCAAGGTGAGGACATGGTTAGATAAAGAGAGTGAATTCAAGGTGAGGACATGGTTAGATAAAGAGAGTGAATTCAAGGTGAGGACATGGTTAGATAAAGAGAGTGAATTCAAGGTGAGGACATGGTTAGATAAAGAGAGTGAATTCAAGGTGAGGACATGGTTAGATAAAGAGAGTGAATTCAAGGTGAGGACATGGTTAGATAAAGAGAGTGAATTCAAGGTGAGGTCTTGGTTAGATAAAGAGAGTGAATTCACAATGAGATACAGTGGAAACCGGTTAAGTCGACGGCGTTGGGGTATGAAAAATGGCATCGAGATAACCGATGATCGAGTTAAAACGAAAACCAATATGGCGGCAAAATATTAACATGCGCTTGAAATTTCTTTATGCACGTGTTGTGCATTAATTAGTGATGGGACGATTAATCAGAATAGTATCGGAATATCGGGACCCTATTTCTTCACTCTTTCCCAAGGTTGATAAGACCGTTCTTTTTTAAGGACAGTTTAAGTTTAAATATGTTGCGTCAGCGCAGTTTTTTCCCCTAGTACATAACTATAATGAAGTCATATACTCCTGCCCGCCACGCCGCCGCGCGCGCGCCGTCTTGCGGTGATTCCCAGATTGAGCGCTTACAATGGACTTAGAATTCCTTCGGTAACTTGATGCTAATCGGACTAACGACAACAATGGTGTGGGAGATTGAGAGTGGGGGTGGGTAAACTGTCTGTAGTCTGTTATATTATATTTTTTAAAATCTGGGGAGCCTCGTTTACAGAAAGCAGCCTGTGATTTTGGTATCGTCCCATCACTAGCGTTAATAAATGAGAATGTACATGCACGTTTTTTTACACAACGGCGTTGCTGTTGTCTATCATGACCTATATATGACTCATGACAAAGCGAACTCTTCTCTATAAAAACGTACAGTTTACGTACACAAATAAATTAGGAACTCCTTTTGAACCTTCAACTTTGACACATTTTAATTAATTCTAACCAATAGTTAAATGGCTTTTGCACACGGCCACTTCTTATGAATGAAACAATGCGAACAAAGCAGTAGTAATAGTCAAAATGAGGTTGAAGGATGAATGGTTGCCAATGACAACAAGTCTGCACACGGTACATTTTGTTATTCCATACGATCCCCTCGGCTTACAATGGACTTAGAGTGGGGGTGGGTAAACTGTCTGGTTTTTTTTTGCCGTTATTTGTTTGATGAAGCTATTGGCATGCTATAAAAATGTACATATATGTTTGCTAACAACAAAAGGTACATGTGCACCAACTAACAGCAGAAATTTACAAATTTAAAATAAAAACCAACGTCGATTATCGATACAAATGTTTATTATATTCTCCAACATTGCAAACATTAAATTCGGGAGTCATTTCACTCTGACACAGCTCTGAAAAGTATCTGAACGCAAGTGGGCTGTGACGTCACCAGCACACCTCACAAGGCTGACACTTTTTTCGTGGCCTTGTTGGTTATAAAATAACTAAGAGGAACAAAAGCTGGTGATTGGCATAGTACCAGAAGCAACACAGGCCTGAAGCATGCGGGCTGTGACGTCACCAGCACACCATGCAAGGCTGAAATTTGACATGTGGCCTTGTTGGTTATAAAATAACTAAGAATTTCAAAAGATGGTGATTGCCATAGTACCAGAAGCAACACAGCGCTGAGAGCTAAAAGCAAGCGGGCTGTGACGTCACCAGCAGACCCTGGTGAGGCAGAAAATTGGTCCCTTCCCTTGGTTATAAAATAATCATAGCTAACATTTTCAAAAGCTGGCGATTGGTCATGGCGATCGAGCTAACCAAGTTAAGTTGCAAATTTGGCCCTCTTTTGTGCTCGAGGTACTAGGTTTCGGCGACTTAGAAAAATCGAATTAGCCGATGAAAAAATGCTAAGACAAAAAGAGAATTTGGCGGTTCCAATAAAAAACGTCGAGTTAGTGGGGTGGTCGAGCTAACCGAGCTCGAGGTAAGTGGGTTCGACTGTAATTTCTTATAAGAATGTTAAAATGCTTGTAGTAGGTAACTTAAGTTTTAATTTGTTAACTATTATAAACCAATTCTTGATATGCAGTGCAAGAAGATGGTCATACTACTCATACATAATATATAAGATAAGAAATTGACAAAAGTAATACCACTTATTTAAGTCCCTAGCCTAACACACAAGAGGACAGAAGAACAAAGAGTAAAGTAGTAATAATACATAAGGCAATTAATTCTAACTTGGAAATACAACACAACAATAATCTAATATAACTTATAACACTCAATAAAAGGGATTCAAACACTTTTCTTGTTCCATTCACAAAAACAAATGCATACAAATTATCCTACTTCCATCCAATGTTGCCTCTAAGGTTCGTTGGTTCCTGTGCAAAGTATAAAAAACTTGTGTGCAAAGTTGCACAGCATCCATTTTTTGTGCAATATTTTACAAAATTTCCTGCGTTGCAATTCTAAACAGCTGCCAAATGTAAGCCAAATCTACATTATTAAAGTCTGAGTGATGTAAGCCAAATCTACATTATTAAAGTCTGAGTGATGTAAGCCAAATCTACATTATTAAAGTCTGAGTGATGTAAGCCAAATCTACATTATTCAAGTCTGAGTGATGTAAGCCAAATCTACATTATTCAAGTATGAGTGATGTAAGCCAAATCTACATTATTCAAGTCTGAGTGATGTAAGCCAAATCTACATTATTAAAGTCTGAGTGATGTAAGCCAAATCTACATTATTAAAGTCTGAGTGATGTAAGCCAAATCTACATTATTAAAGTCTGAGTGATGTAAGCCAAATCTACATTTCAGGTGGCACTTGAGAAAACTGTGAGTGTTGTACAACATGTTATCAGGAGGACATTTGAACATGCTAAAAGTAAGTTGAGGGCCATAGCTGAGCCATGGTACACTGTAGCTGAGCCATGGTACATTGTAGCTGAGCCATGGTATACTGTAGCTGAGCCATGGTACACTGTAGCTGAGCCATGGTCTGCTGTAGCTGAGCCATGGTATACTGTATCTGAGCCATGGTAAACTGTAGCTGAGCCAAGGTATACTGTATCTGAGCCAAGGTATCCTGTAACTGAGCCATGGTATACTGTAGCTGAGCCAAGGTATGCTGTAGCTGAGCCATGGTACGCTGTAGCTGAGCCATGGTACGCTGTAGCTGAGCCATGGCACGCTGCAGCTGAGCCATGGTACGCTGCAGCTGAGCCATGGTAAGCTGTAGCTGAGCCAAGGTACGCTGCAGCTGAGCCATGGTACGCTTTAGATGAGCCATGGTACGCTGTAGCTGAGCCATGGTCTGCTGTAGCTGAGCCATGGTCTGCTGTAGCTGAGCCATAGTATAGTGTAGCTGAGCCATGGTACACTGTAGCTGAGCCAAGGTACGCTGTAGCTGAGCCAAGGTATGCTGGAGCTGACCCATGGTATGCTGGAGCTGACCCATGGTATGCTGTAGCTGACCCATGGTATGCTGGAGCTGACCCATGGTATGCTGTAGCTGACCCATGGTTTACTGTAGCTGACATTTCAATAATCTTATAATATCTAAACAAACATTCAATTTCAATGCTCTGAATATTAATTTCTTGCTTTGTTTTCTGATTGTCCCAGGTCTAGTGGACCCTGGTGTGACACCGTCCATGGCACAAATGGAGCTGCAGCTAGTACAGTCTAAGAAGGACATTGAAGATCCACTTGTTCTTATTGAGGCAGAGGAGTTGTAACAAATGTCATTGATTTAGTCAGAACAAATTGATTATAGTTACATTCAGGGAGTTAGTTTTTAACTTATCATTAATCAGATTAACATAACAAGTTTAAAATGAAATATATTTTTTAATATCTACTTTGATTGCACAAATTTATTTTTTATTTGTTGATTGTATATCATATCTAAAGTTGTATGATAGGATGGTAGACTTACAAAGAAATCTTCTCTTTTAGATGAGTTAGCAAAATGGTGTTTGACTTACTAAGAAATCTTCTCTTGTAGATGAGTTAGCAAAATTGCATTTGTTAAAAAAAAATTTTTTAGGGGCTTGTGATTTCAAAAATTAATTGAACTACAACACAACAAATAAATGAAATGTTTATAATTAAAGATGTAACAACTATTCGCTTGAGACAAGTTTTATTTTTAGACTTCTTCATAAGCAATTTCTTGTTATCTAATCACTGTATGGTTTCAGTATTCAAATATTTCTCTGCTATCATTTTGACATGATTCAAACATCATTTCAATTCAATGAATATTTAAGTACTTCATACATTTCAACTTATTGTAGTAAAAAATTATAATCACTCTTAATAATATAATTTATATCACTTTGATAATTTATGTAAGAAGATTGTTTATTCTGATCGTTAATTAGGGACTACTCTTCTTTAACGAATATGTATTTTTTATGAATTTTTTCTACTTGATGTAATCAAAATGTCTTCCAAAGATTGAAACAATTTTTGTCTTCTACTTGTTACTGTCCTTTCATTCTCTGCATTCTATTTTCTGAGTACTTTGTGTTTCTAGTTCAAGTGAGACGAAACCATCCCTACGACATGATCTGTTATACACAATTACATGTGTTGAAATTTATTTATTTCAATTTTGAATGAGGCTTTTAACTGAGGCTTTTACTTTTACATTTAACTAAAGATGGGGGAGGGGTACTTGGAAAAAAATATTATTTAGGAATTTCGTACATGGCATTAAAATCAATTCCTTAGGAAAGACCATGTCAGCTGGCTAATTTTTAGTTAGTATGTTTTGCTACCTTATCTTTTTTACCCCCTCTTATCTTACATATATTAGACTCATACCTTTTATACGGCTTTAATTTTATATTGCACAAACAAGTTACGTTGTGTAATAGTAACAGTTAGATAAATGTTACTACTCATTACCTGCACCACGGTCTTTGATAATGTTATGTTGTGTAATAGGTGTAATAGTAACTAGACCCTCATGTTAGTACTAAATGTTACTACTCATTACCTGCATCATGATCTCTGATAATACACAAATTTAGTTATTGTAAAATGCACCCTTCCTTTCGTTGAATTTACATATCTATAAACTAGAAATGATAAAGAATTATTTTTGCCTTGCAGATGAAAAGTTTTGAACAATCTTGTGTACAAATAATCTCTATTCCCACCAACATAATGAGCTTCATGTAATATTAATGCAGCATTGTTCTAGTCACCAGTCCGCCAACTACCAGAGCTACTCAATTGTTTATCTTCTCAGCTCTGCAGATGTCAAAACAGACATTTACCCTGTGGGAATGTTCTAATATTTGTTTGTGCTCCCACATTTCAAATAGACATCAACATAAAAACTGAGAGATTGTAGGTCATAGGTCATGTTGTACAACTCTAGCCAATCAGCATTCAACTGCAACCTTGAACCATAAAATAATACTATCATTCAGAACAAAACAAATATCAGTATTATTATCCCTCAGCTGTTACCAAATGTTACATTCCAATATTTCCAAACTAAAATTAGACCTGAAACTCAAAACTGGGTATAATTTACAACAAACCATTTATGTTATGAAAATGACCATTGAGAATATTTATCCCTTACCAAACTAAGAATTAGTTTTGCTACTGCTATTAGATATGTGTGATTGTTAGAGGCAACTGGACTTAAATGATATCACCTTACAATAATTCGATTGATTCCATTGAATTGTAACTTAAAACATGTGTAACATACTATTCATGGCATTCATTAAAATATATACATCTTTGACTTTGACTCTTTTTTTTATTATTGCAAATTTATTGCTTGACTTTTGACCAGTAATAAT
The DNA here is from genome assembly GCA_944989445.1 of Ampullaceana balthica. NCBI lineage: Eukaryota > Metazoa > Mollusca > Gastropoda > Lymnaeidae > Ampullaceana > Ampullaceana balthica. The sequence continues at coordinate 48,170 of CALYLW010000844.1, forward strand.
ATCTGACCAAACAATGTGTTTGACTAAATTGCTTATACTTAAGTGCATTAGTTATTTGTGTAATGTTCATATGTACAAGTCATTTGTGTAATGTTCATATGGACAAGTCTGTAACTGTATAACTGGTTATACTTATTTAATATGTAACTCTCTTGTAGGCGTTCTCTCAATACATAATCTTGTACACAATAATCCACTGAAGAACTTGTTTCAATAAAACAACTTTAATATTTATACTTTGTACAAGAATAATAATTTGAGGTTATACAACGTGGAATTCTCAAGCACACACACCACGTCCTTCCCTCAGGAGGTTATCTGACAACTCCTCGCCCAACCTTCTCAGCCAATGGGAAGGCTTCTCTCTTCCCGCGTTTATTACTCACGTGACCTCTCCGTCAGACGATCACGCAATACACACATGCTACACTGGTGACTCACTCATGATTCACATGTGACAAAGTCATTTGTGTAATGTTCATATGGACAAGTCATTTGTGTAATGTTCATATGGACAAGTCATTTGTGTAATGTTCAGATGGACAAGTCATTTGTGTAATGTTCATATGGACAAGTCATTTGTGTAATGTTCATATGGACAAGTCATTTGTGTAATGTTCATATGGACAAGTCATTTGTGTAATGTTCAGATGGACAAGTCATTTGTGTAATGTTCATATGGACAAGTCATTTGTGTAATGTTCATATCAACAAATAAACCAACAGTTGTAATCAGTGGTCCCTTTCTTTAAGATCCCCGACCCACAGAAGTTGGAATTACCCCACAGAAGTTGGAATTACCCCACAGAAGTTGGAATTACCCCACAGAAGTTGGAATTACCCCCCACAGAAGTTGGAATTACCCCACAGAAGTTGGAATTACCCCACAGAAGTTGGAATTACCCCACCAAAGTTGGAATTACCCAGTGGCGTAGCTAGGGGGTGCAGGGGGGGACATATGTCCCCGGGCGCCACGTTTTATGGGCGCCAAAATGAGTATTAAAATTAATTATTTAAATTAATTTTGATGTAAACTAATGTATTTCAAATACTTTAGCAAGATTGAATTTTGGAGCTCCACAAATATCTTCTTTACAAACCAGTTGGCAAGCATGATTTTGGCGCCCCCATTGAGCATTAAGGGGCACCATGTGGATTTTTAAACTAAAAAAGTAGCCGTTAAAGAATCATTTTAGGTTTTGTTCAGATACATTCCAAAGACGCAGCAAACCTTGAAAGGGTTATCGTAGAGAAACTGGAATAGGATAACATACCTATAGCCGACAGTCGGTCCCAATAACATAACAATGCTGATGTAATGACTGGGCATCTACCGGCCTTCAACAGGGAATATGTGCCAGAAATCACAGAGCATTGTTTGCAAATGGTTACAACAGCAGCTTAAAATCAGCTAAACATAGGGTTGCCAGACGTCCGGCAGAAGGAGGACATGTCCTCTTTAGCTCAATGTTCTCCGTCCGGCAGACAAAGCTAACATCGTTTAAAATGTCGGGCTTTTCGTATATTTTACATTATAATTTTTGTGTATCATTTTTACAACTATTACATCGTATGTTTACTTTAAATAAAAATAGATTATGGCTAGTTTTTAAATTTAGAAATCTAGACAAGGACGAAAAATCTAGACAAGGACGAAAAAATCTAGTTCTAGGTTTAAAAATATCGAAGCCATTGAAAATGAAATGGAAGAAACAGCAGTATTGTAGGTTATGAGCCGTCTTCACACAACCTTGTAAGTTTTGAAAAATAGATTGGAGGAGACATTTATTTCACTGAAAGTCAAGGAGATGTTGATAAGACTTAAGGAAAGTGGTCAAGAAGAAGAGTTTGGCAGATGTTAAGTTGGTGTATGAAGCATGCCTTAGTTACTTAGATAAGTGGATGAAAACCTTTGATGAATTTCAATGCTTTAATTGGATGTACTTAGATAATATAAAAGAATGTAAAATTAATGACCTTTTGGTGTGTATATTGTATTTGAAAGAGAAGGTTATTGTTGATGATGTGCAATTGTTTGACCAATAGAGCAATCTTAAATTATGTGTACAAGACAAAATTGAACAGTATTTTTAAGACTCTTGCATGAATAGTGGCATTTATTACAATAAAATTGTACTGACTTTAAGTTTAATCCGGGACGACTCAAATGAAATATACAAAATGTCCTCCTTTGTCGTCCTCCTTATTGTTTTATTATGCCCTCCTTTTGGTGTCCACGTATCTGGCAACCCTAGCTAAACAGGATCCAGTTGTTATCACGTTTTTTGGAACAGTTGAAAGTATATATTTGTTTTTCTCTCGTTTAACAATTCATTGGGAAGAATTAAAAATAATTAATTGTGCCAATCACAGTGAAGAGGGAGTCTAAAACATGCTGGAGTGCACGATCAGAAGCTGTTAAAGCTATTTATGAAGGACTATATGAACTAGTAGGGCTGTTGGAAAAATTATCAGAAGATGCAACTTTGACGCCTGACAACAGAAGTGATGCAGAAACTTTACTGGCAGGTATATTAAATTTAAACTTCCTAGTTTTGATACATTTCTGAACATAATACTTTGGAAAATTGATCGTGTCCAGAAACGGTTGCAGGATCAAACTATGAATTTCAAGGAAGCAGCATCTGATCTTGAATCGCTGGTGCAAGAACTTGTCAACATTCGTGATAATTTTAGCATAGTTACGATAGACAATGGAAAAACAAGATCCACAACTTGGAGAATCGAGGTTGACAGAAGGATTAGACGACATCGGAGGATACCTGGAGAATTAGCAAGAGATGCAGGACTTTCAGCAGGAAAAGAAATTGCACGTGTTATGAAAAGCGTAATTGATAGACTCCAACAGCAGATATCAATACGGTTTTTAGAAACTTAAACACCAAATTTGTATTTTTAATAAAGTCAAAACTCTTCTCACTGAGACAAATGTCGATACATTTCCTCAAAATTGCTTAGATTTTGGAAATTTCTACGACACTGACGTCAATGGGTACGAATTGTGCACATAAATCAGAGACTGCAAAATGCTGTTCAGTTCCCGGATTGAAGTTCTACCGGAAACTCATTTGGAGCTTCTTGGTTTTATTGTTTCATATGGAAAAGACGTATTTTCAAATCAGTGCATTCCACTGCAAATCATCATTTGTCCTTTGAGTTCCTTGTGGAACATAGGGCCTCTGTCAAAGCTCGCCATTCTACACGGTCCCTTGCCAGCCGCTTCAATTCTTCCCAGCTCTTCCCAGTCCTTCCAGCCTCGTCCAACATGCTCCGTCTCCATGTTCGCTTGGGTCTTCCTCGTTGTCGTTTGACCTGGGGGTTTCAATCTAAGGCCTGCCTAGCCCTGCTGTTATCTTTAACACGGCAAATACTAACAACAATTTCTGTTTCAATTTCAAGCTGTGAGTGGTCCTTAAGCAAACTGAAGTTATTTTGTCTAATTTACGTGCTTCAATGGGACAATATCGTCTTAGTGATCTTGCACTTCTAAGCGTCGAAAGAGAAACATATGAGAATATTAATTTTGACAACGTGATTGACAAGTTTGCAAAAGTCAAATCAAGGAGGATCAATTTGTTGTAGACTATGTCTCTATGAGTCATGTATAATTAGTCGAGTCTATTTTGTTTCCAAATAAATTGTTTACAATCGCGTATTAGTCTGTATTCTACTTTCATTAAAATACGAGATGCTTCGAAAATGAACCAAATAAACCGTAACATTTTAAAAAATTCTTGGGGGCTCAGTGAGCTCCCAGAATATGTAGTTCCGAGAAGGGGCGCAAAATTTGTGTCATGTACCCGGGCGCAGATGACCCTAGCTACGCCACTGGAATTACCCCACAGAAGTTGGAATTACCCCGAAGCAAGTTTTGTTAGAAACATTGGTTTTAACTGATGTGATTAAATTATTTCAATGATATTGGATACAAACCCTTGTATGAGATTAAAAATAGATCACTTGGAGAGTTGAACGTCTGACTTCTTTAGCCCTATCAGGCTACATATATGAACTTAGTGCTATCAGGCTACATATATGAACTTAGTGCTATCAGGCTACATGTATGAACTTAGTGCTATCAGGCTACATATATGAACTTTGTGCTATCAGGCTACATATATGAACTTAGTGCTATCAGGCTACATATATGAACTTGGTGCTATCAGGCTACATATATGAACTTAGTGCTATCAGGCTACATATATGAACTTGGTGCTATCAGGCTACATATATGAACTTAGTGCTATCAGGCTACATATATGAACTTAGTGCTATCAGGCTACATATATGAACTTAGTGCTATCAGGCTACATATATGAATCCCACTCACGTTTGGTCTACAATCTACACAAATGACATTCACAGGAGTGTTGTTGTTTTTTTCTCCATTTTTCCCAAATTGAATGTAGTTGTATTGACATTAAAGATGTTTCTAAAAACAAAGATGATCCCACGGACATTGTGAATAGGCATCCACTACAATGCTGGTTTTAGTTAACACTCAATAGGTATCCACTACAATGCTGGTTTTAGTTAACACTCAATAGGCATCCACTACAATACTGGTTTTAGTTAACACTCAATAGGCATCCACTACAATACTGGTTTTAGTTAACACTCAATAGGTATCCACTACAATACTGGTTTTAGTTAACACTCAATAGGCATCCACTACAATACTGGTTTTAGTTAACACTCAATAGGTATCCACTACAATACTGGTTTTAGTTAACACTCAATAGGCATCCACTACAATACTGGTTTTAGTTAACACTCAATAGGCATCCACTACAATACTGGTTTTAGTTAACATTTCGTTTTGATTTATTATTTTTTTGTGGGGGGGGTGGGAAACAGGTTCAAATTGCGTCACAACTGATCACTTTCTTAGAGCCATTTCTTGAACTGCCTATTTTTTAGACCCCTATGACTTAATGTCACTTTCTTACCCCCCTCCCCTTTTCCTTTTCCAAACTTTTACCCCTGTCATAATAAACTCGCTAAGTCCTTCAACTAGCTCAGTTCAATAAAATAAAGGAGGGTGTGTTTCACCAATGGTCAACTGCTCTACCCTCGGCATTTATAAGGGGACCGTCCATAAATGACGTCTTGCGATTTTGGACAATTTTACCCCCCCTCTCCCCTCACACTTCGTCACAAAAACTTAGACCCCCCCCTCCAATATGACGTCACAAAGCAGTATTTTCTATTTGAATATTAATATTAGGAAGTTTCAAATCACTTAATTGTCATTTTAGTATGTGTTTAGTGTAGGCCTGCATTCTAATATAACACGCGTGAATCCATGTAAAACGTCATAAAATAAATAGTAAGAAATCGAATAATTAAGTGGAACTTTGATTTAAAGTATCGTGTTTTGACGTGACGTCACAAATCTTACACTCCCCCCCCTCTCCATCGTCACAAATGTGAGGACCCCCCTCCCCCTTAGTTGCGTGACGTCATTTATGGACGACCCCTAATTACATTTTAAGTTCAGGGATCCTTTCAATTCCTTTAAAAGTTCAACAAACCTGCCTAAAGACCAAAGAATATTCAGGAGCGCGGATTGTTTGATTTTCCTTAATGTGAGTAGAATCATTTTTAACCCGATCGAGATTTTTTAAAATATTGTTGAATAGATGGCAGCACGGGATATCGTACTTGTTATGAGTTTTCAATGACATTGACCTTTAATTTAGTAATTCCTCTTTGCAAGGGAGGTCAGTGTCATTGACAATAATGTTTTCAAATCACTAAGTCAAGATAATAATGGGAATGGGTAGCAACTTTATCAACTGCACTTTAATTTCAGAACATCAAATAATATGCAATGGGACGGATTACGATCGCGAAGAAAAGGTTCTTACTTACCTCGACAGTTGGTTTTGGATTTACATTGGCATTTACGTTGGCTTAGTCATTTTTGCGGGTTAGTAAATCTTCAAGACAATTCTAAAAAATTCGGCTACTAACTTTAACTACTAAGACTACTTACTTCTACATACAATTATTTTACTCAGATTTACTATTTAGACTTATACTTCATTTAAAGTATTACTATTACCTGTATACTTAATTTAGCATTCTCATTCACTCAATGTGTGTTAATTTAATATTGTTTTGCAATTGGCCTGTCCCATTTGACATTTACTTTTACTATTCACTTGACTTACAGTTACAGTAGTCAGTAGTTACACATTCACATACTCATGATTACACTCTGAACAGACTAATTTAAATTTAATTTCATGGCGAGAGAAATTAATTTTTGGATAGCAGTAGAAGTCATTAATTTTAACAGCAGATTTTATAAAGTTAAAGTCAGTCTATTCAAGTTTAGTGAAACTTAGTTACTTAGAGTTAGATTTAGATTTAGTTTGAGTGTTTGTCAAACATTTCAACACATCAACGTTGGTGATGTAGTTGTAGTGTTTAGCGCCACTGCTGTCCAAGTCTTCAGAGTCATTGTAGTTTGGTAGGTTCCTGTCAAGTCTGTCCCTAAAAGAGAGAATATTTAATACATACAAATATAAACATACCAAATGGAATAGCTTTAAACAATATATAATATATCGGTAACAATAACGATTAACATAGGACAAAGACTGAATACAAATTTGATTTGTATTGACCCTACTTCCCTCTGGTCAGTGGATGTGGCCAATAGATGATTGACTGTTACGTCTACGTCACTGCCTCTATCTGCTCCGCAGTCAGGCGTAGCGTCTACCAATTTGATTGTATGATTCTTTCCCGGAGGTCAGTCCGGGGTCAAGCTTCCGCCCTACTTCTTATGTCACTGTGTTTAAGGACTTGTGTTCAGCATCTCTATGCTGTAAATAATTATGTGAACAAAATATGGGTGAGACTGCAATCAGGCTTATAGAGTAATATTATTTGTTCATGGGTCATTTTGAGCACAAAGTGGAACAAGAGTACACTGGTCGCCTCCCCGAATTCTATAAGAGATACATTAATGATTGCATTGGGGTGACTCATATGGATAGAAGTGATCTGGACACATTCATCAATTTTGTAGATGCTTTCCACCCCTCAATTAAGTTCACTCACATGATTTCTGAAATGTCTGTAAATTTCCTGGACATTACTGTAACTCTCCAGAAAAACTGCTTCCTCACTTCGGCCTACTTCAAAGCTACAGACATCCACTGTTACCTACTCTATACCTCTTCTCATCCCAAATCCTGTAAGGATTCTATCCCCTTTTCTCAACTTCTTCGCCTCCGTAGACTGTGTCATTCTAATGAGGACTTTTTGGAAAAGGCGTTGGAAATGTTGGAGTTTTTTTAGACAAAGGTCTTACTAAGGTTGTTAACGGTTAACTGGTCCTTAGATCAGGACCGGTCCCGTTTAATCAGGACCAGTTAACCACAACTTTACAGTTAAGATGCAGGGCAGCATACGAGACTAACGCGAACGACGATGACATCAAATCGCTTTCTCCATATTCCGGTATATAAATAATACACACGTCATCACTATGTATTAGTTTAGTTCACAACGGCTAATGAATGAATTTTTAAAAAATTTGCTTAGTTGTTGAGGCACTGTACTAGAGCTAACACACAGTGTGCGTTTGATGTGAACAACGGTCAAGGCCACGACTGTTTCTATTTATATTAATTATAGTCTGTTCTTTATAAAGACAAAGAAAGCTATAAAAGCATATGACCCCGTGGCAGATCGGTATTCTCTGGTCACAGGTTTATAGTCTGTTTCCCGCATCCAAAAAATTTGATCGGCGCGAGCCGCTAATTGAAGTACCTACGAAAGTCATTTGATAGACTGGAGAATAGACTAATCCAAGAGTATGGGACCCTTGATGTTGATCATGAAGAGAGTCAATGTTTACTAATTACCTGTAAAGGAGAAGGGCCTATAATGATTTTTGCTATGTTTTAGCTAATAATATATTGTGCCCAAACTTTCCCCATCATCACGATTTTTTTTAGAAATTAGACACTTGCATGGGGGATACGGTGGTCGAAGTGGCAGCGCGCTCGACTGGCGTACCGATGGTCACGGGTTCGAATCCATGGCAAGCCAAGTATTTGTTCCCAGGGCCTAGGGCGTCCCCGAGTCCACCCAGCTTCGAGTGGGTACCTAACACTAGTTAGGGAAATAAAAAGGCGGCTGGGTAATGCGTGGAACCCTTATAGCCGTGGCCTGTGAACGCTGCATCACTTGCCGAAATCAACTGCTGCCTTGCAGATGGTCTTGGCTGACCAAAGGCTATGGAAGCACATCCAGATAAAACAGCAGGCTGAAGTCGGAGACCACGGGCCAATTGGCGCAAAACTCGTCGGCACGCAAAACTCAACTCAAAATTGAGAACAAAGAAGAAGAAGAAGAAGACACTTGCATTTTGAATAATAGTTTTAATTAGGGCTGCGGAAATTAAGTATTAATTTCTCGAATAATCGTTTTAAAAAAATTTTAATATTAAAATATTTTGTAACTATTAATCGACCCATCACTTACAAATTATTGAAATTCAAAAAGTAAAAAATATAATAAATAAAAAATAGCGGCCGATAAATAATAAATTTCCTGACGATTACATGAACATTTTGGTTTTAAACTACTGACTGACGGGAATTTTCAAAATGTTGATAAAGTTTGCCTTCCATGGTTCTAACACTTCGCCTACTTATCAAACCAAATGAAAAGCGTATTAAGCTAACGGCAGTAATGCAGTCTGACTCAGAGACAGAAAATGACGACAGCTCTTCTGCTGAATTACTGCGTTACAAAATGGAGATGAAAGTTCCTGAATCCATTACCCTCTACAATGGTGGAAACTTAATGAACACCGATATCCGATAGTGTCATTCCTTGCCAAGACCGTTTTGTGCATACCAGTTGCCTCAGTTCCATGTGAATGATTGTTCAGCTCGGCTGGTTATATTGTCAATTAGACCCGCTCATCACTTGAACCAAATAATGTCAACACACTTGTCTTTTTGCATAGTTGGTTAAAAGATGACATATAAAGGAGACATTCCAGTGTTATTTAGATTTTCAACAAGAACGTTTAATAAGTGTTACTTATGACATCATCAATTTTAATTTTTGGCTTTAATCGAAATTAACGATAAATTAATCGTTAATTTTTCAAATGTTAACGATTAAATTTAAATTAATCATTAACAGCCCTAGTTTTAAATTTTTACATTGCCACAAATTCATGTCCTCCCCTTTGGTGCATGAGACCATTTCAATCATTTATTGAACATGACACCACCAATCATTTATTGAACATGACACCACCAATCATTTATTGAACATGACACCACCAATCATTTATTGAACATGACACCACCAATCATTTATTGAACATGACACCACCAATCATTTATTGAACATGACACCACCAATCATTTTCAAATCGAAGTGATTATTCGGAGATATCTCCGTATAACGCTGGGCATTATAGTCAGATATTTCCCATGATTCTTAGCGTCATACGCAAATGTTTTTGGCTGGTCATGTGACTACTTGCCGATTTGATATAAGATTTTTTAAAATTCATGCGATTCATGAGCTTCTGTGGTCTCAGGGTTAGGGCATTAGATTCTTAAACTCTAAGTGTCAAGTGGAGGTTCGAGTTTCGATTGCGTCTTTTTTTTTAAGGTTGTAGTTTCAGTTTTAGGGTCTGGGTTAGGTTTAGTTGTATATTTTTTAAATTAAAATAGAAAAAACAACAAATATAGCAACCAAAAATACGATTTATCTTTGCTTATACCAAATTAATTTTAAAATCATAAATCTTTTTGAAATAAATTTTAAGCTATGATAGGTACATATATACTAAATTAGAACATAAATTTTGTTTGTTTTTAAAAAAAAGAAATCTCCGTATAACGCCTGGCGTTATTGGGAGATATCTCCGTATAACGCCTCCCTTTTCAAATTATGGTACTAAAACTAAAAATGTATGTATCTACTACTGATTTTGTTCTCCACTACAGGACTCATGTCTGGGCTTACTATGGGCTTGCTTTCACTTGACTCTACCACACTAGTCACCATGATAGATGGAGGAACAGCTAGTGAGAAAAAATATGCTAAACGGATCCTTCCAGTTGTTAAGAGACATCACTTGTTACTAGTTACGTTACTTTTGTCCAATTCTGCTGCAGTTGAAGCTATGCCCATTTTCCTGGACAGAATTTCTAACCCCATCTTTGCTATTGTCATATCAGTCACAGCTGTTCTGATATTTGGGGAGTGAGTATCATTATCACACATAGTTTCAAATAGAATAAAGACAAAATAATCTTCAAATTAACTACTGTTTACCAGTAGCATTAAATGTATAAAAACGTTTCCATTTACCATATTATACTATGATATACTTCTCAGAATATTAGGAACTCATAGTTTAACTTTCATTTTTAGGGTTATCCCTCAAGCTATTTGTACTAGACATGGTCTGGCTATTGGTGCATACTTGTCTCCGTAAGTCGAAATTCATAGCTTTAACCAAATAAATTTCAGTAAATTGTATTCTTTCTCATAATTGTTTAACTTTTTTTTAAAAAAAGATAAATATTTTGATACTTTTAATGCTTGTAATGGCAACTCTTTTAAATTTAAAAGAAATGTATTTTTTAATTAAAGTTACAAGCTATTAATATAAACTTATGGTGTTAAAATAAGTGGACACATTTTTATTCTCAAAAATTCCTTCAAATCAATTTTAAATACATGCCTTGTCTCTTACAGGTTAGTTTACCTATTGATGGGTATATTTTTCATCATTTCATTTCCTCTGTCAATTCTCCTGGATTGCTGTCTTGGAAAAGAGCATGGAACATTTTTCAGAAGAGCTCAACTAAAAGCTTTGATTGATATCCATGGTGAAGACTCTCAGGCTGAAGGTTTAGGGGCAAGGGAAGACACTCTATCTCATGATGAAGTTGCAATTATAAAGGTATATTCTAGCGCTACTTGTTTGCATGGCTTCTCTGTTTGGACAGGTTAAAATCTGTTTGAAATGTAATAATATTTTATTGGTGTTTGGACAAGCTAAAATGTTTGAAATATAATGTTATTTTATTGGTGTTTGGACAAGCTAAAATGTTTGAAATATAATGTTATTTTATTGGTGTTTGGACAAGTTAAAATGTTTGAAATATAATGTTATTTTATTGGTGTTTGGACAAGTTAAAATCTATCTGAAATATAATACTATTTTATTGGTGTTTGGACAAGTTAAAATATGTTTGAAATATATTGTTATTTTATTGGTGTTTGGACAAGTTAAAATGTTTGAAATTTATTGTTATTTTATTGGTGTTTGGACAAGTTAAAATGTTTGAAATATAATGTTATTTTATTGGTGTTTGGACAAGTTAAAATGTTTGAAATATAATGTTATTTTATTGGTGTTTGGACAAGTTAAAATCTGTTTGAAATATAATGTTATTTTATTGGTGTTTGGACAAGTTAAAATCTGTTTGAAATATAATGTTATTTTATTGGTGGGAAAAAAAAACACTCAGCAATTATCACTGATAATATCACCTGACTAATTAGAATGTTAAAATTTCTATTTACCCATGATTTTGGTTTAGAATTAAGGGGGGAGCTTTTTAGAGCATTTTGAAACAGCATTTAATGACATAGAAATATGAAATTAAGTGTATATTTTTGGTATATTTTTTTAAAGGTAAATGGATGGGTATAGATTTGGCTACTTTACCCACCCCAAAAGCCATGTGACCCGCGGGGGCCCCCATGCAATTCAAATAAGTCATTTTCAATAAAGTTGTTACAAAATAGAGAAAATTTGCATTATAGTGAAGATTTTTAGTTGACAGTTGGCGACCCCACGAAAACCTGATGCGACCCCCAACTTGGGGGTCGCGACCCATAGGTTGGGAACCGCTGCCTTAGAGGGAACATTGCTCATATCATTAATTTTTATAGATTCCATTAAAATACTTATTATATGTGGTATAAAATTCATTTCATTTATATTATATTGCAGAAAATATATATTTTACTAATGATTCTTATATGAATAAGCTTTTGAAAGAAACTTCAGTAATTATAGGTCAACAAAATTTATTTGGGGGAAAGGGGGTGCGCGATTGCAACCAGAAGAATTTTACAAAATTAATTGTTTTGAAAGACACAAAATGGATGTGTGGGTCTGTGGCTGTGCACAGTTCTTAAATGTTTTGGCCGATTTGGGTTGTCTAACTATAAAATTCATATTTCTAATCTATAATCTCTAACTTCTGTGACCTAAATCCACCTTCCCCAACTCTTGAGCCTGGCTCAAAGTCCTACTTATCACTAGGAATAATTTATATTAATCAGACTCACCAGAAAAATGATATCATTCTTTTGAAATTATAATCATTATAAATTAAATCCTCTTATTTGAAAAGCTTTCAAATATAATTCTATTAGTTCTTGTTTTTTTTACTTGAAGCCCAAACCATAACTTCGATCACTGTAGCTTTAAAAAACAACAAAAATTGTGTAAATGAACATCAATTAAAAAAATTTCTGATTAAAATTAAAAGTTATCAACAAATTGCGGGATCTGGAATTTGATTTAATTATTAATAAAAGGAAGTGGAGATAATTCTGTTTAAATTTTGGATTCAACGACCGATTTTTTGGAGCTGTCTAAAGTACAGAACGAAAATAATGACCTATTTATCAGCTGACCATAGTATATGGGTTATTTTATTTTTTTTTCTTGTGGTTTTGGGGTATTTATTTCATTAAATAAAATTTCACTGAAACATTACTGGTATGTCGGTATTAATTTTTGTATATTTAAATATTTTCAGGGTTGTTTAGACATGAAAAATAAAACTGCAAAAGATGCAATGCTAAATATTGATAAAGCTTTTATGATCAACTCACATGCCCGACTGGATCATGAGACTATGACCCATGTAAATATTCTTTTCTATATTGTTACTACAACACTTAAGTTGTGTTACATTAAAAAATGGCAATACTGTAATATTTATTTTTTAAATATAAGACCATAAACAATCATTGTAAAAAAATTTTTAGAAAATGTTTTCAATTATTTATTCCTTTTGTAATTGAAATGCTTCCGATTAAACTTAAAATATATTTAATCTAATTACAATTATTTTAAATAGTAATTTCATTTAATGCTTACTTTTCTTTAAAACAAAAAGGAAAAAATGAGATTCATTTCATTGTTACACTGTGTTACTCTGTACAATTGTCTGTATCAGTTGATTCAACGATGCCACTCTCGTGTCCCAGTGTACACAAATGATCGTTCCAATGTTGTGGCCTTACTGCTGACTAAAACACTCATTAAACTCAACCCTGACGATGCAATACCTATCAGCCGACTCATTGGAGATGAACGTTACTCCCGTGCTGCCCTCTTTATTGATTCAGATATGCCTTTGTTTGATCTACTCAATCTGTTCCAGACTGGCCGAAGTAAGTTGCTTACTTATGATAAAATTTCTAGCCACTTTTAGACATGTAGGGTTTGGTTTCATATGCATTTCATTTTTACAAATATTTATTGTATATCAAAATTAAATCATTTTAAAATTATTTAAAAAAACCAATAAAACTTAACATAATTCAAAAGTTTTTAATGAAATTTTGATGAATTTCACCAATTGTAGCTGTTACTTGTCAAGTTGACAGCTGTCAATCAATCAAGCATTTGCCCTTAGTTGCTGCATTCATATAAATCTTTTTATCTGTAGGCCATCTTGCCATTGTCAGGGAAAAAAAGAAGTTTGTCGAAAACCCTGAGGAGATTGATCATGCAGAATCAACTCCCTTGCTTGTCAATATTGAGGACAACACCAACACTAGAGCCGAAGATCGTGTTCCTGAAGGGGTAGATGATACTACTTGTTTGTGTACAGAGGGGTAGATGATACTACTTGTTTGTGTACAGAGGGGTAGATGATACTACTTGTTTGTGTACAGAGGGGTAGATGATACTACTTGTTTGTGTACAGAGGGGTAGATGATACTACTTGTTTGTGTACAGAGGGGTAGATGATACTACTTGTTTGTGTACAGAGGGGTAGATGATACTAATTGTGTACAGAGGGGTAGATGATACTAATTGTGTACAGAGGGGTAGATGATACTACTTGTTTGTGTACAGAGGGGTAGATGATACTAATTGTGTACAGGGGGGTAGATGATACTACTTGTTTGTGTACAGAGGGGTAGATGATACTACTTGTTTGTGTACAGAGGGGTAGATGATACTAATTGTGTACAGAGGGGTAGATGATACTACTTGTTTGTGTACAGAGGGGTAGATGATACTACTTGTTTGTGTACAGGGGGGTAGATGATACTAATTTTTGTGTACAGGGGGGTAGATGATACTACTTGTTTGTGTACAGAGGGGTAGATGATACTAATTTTTGTGTACAGGGGGGTAGATGATACTACTTGTTTGTGTACAGGGGGGTAGATGATACTAATTTTTGTGTACAGGGGGGTAGATGATACTACTTGTTTGTGTACAGAGGGGTAGATGATACTACTTGTTTGTGTACAGAGGGGTAGATGATACTACTTGTTTGTGTACAGGGGGATAGATGATACTACTTGTTTGTGTACAGGGGGATAGATGATACTACTTGTTTGTCTACAGAGGGGTAGATGATACTACTTGTTTGTGTACAGAAGGGTAGATGATACTACTTGTTTGTGTACAGAGGGGTAGATGATACTACTTGTTTGTGTACAGAGGGGTAGATGATACTACTTGTTTGTGTACAGAGGGGTAGATGATACTACTTGTTTGTGTACAGAGGGGTAGATGATACTACTTGTTTGTGTACAGAGGGGTAGATGATACTACTTGTTTGTGTACAGAGGGGTAGATGATACTACTTGTTTGTGTACAGAGGGGTAGATGATACTACTTGTTTGTGTACAGAGGGGTAGATGATACTACTTGTTTGTGTACAGAGGGGTAGATGATACTAATTGTTTGTGTACAGAGGGGTAGATGATACTACTTGTTTGTGTACAGAGGGGTAGATGATACTACTTGTTTGTGTACAGAGGGGTAGATGATACTAATTGTTTGTGTACAGAGGGGTAGATGATACTACTTGTTTGTGTACAGAGGGGTAGATGATACTACTTGTGTACAGAGGGGTAGATGATACTACTTGTGTACAGAGGGGTAGATGATACTACTTGTGTACAGAGGGGTAGATGATACTACTTGTTTGTGTACAGAGGGGTAGATGATACTACTTGTTTGTGTACAGAGGGGTAGATGATACTACTTGTTTGTGTACAGAGGGGTAGATGATACTAATTGTTTGTGTACAGAGGGGTAGATGATACTACTTGTTTGTGTACAGAGGGGTAGATGATACTACTTGTGTACAGAGGGGTAGATGATACTACTTGTGTACAGAGGGGTAGATGATACTAATTGTGTACAGAGGGGTAGATGATACTACTTGTTTGTGTACAGAGGGGTAGATGATACTACTTGTTTGTGTACAGAGGGGTAGATGATACTACTTGTTTGTGTACAGAGGGTAGATGATACTACTTGTTTGTGTACAGAGGGGTAGATGATACTAATTCTGTACAGAGGGGTAGATGATACTACTTGTTTGTGTACAGAGGGGTAGATGATACTACTTGTTTGTGTACAGAGGGGTAGATGATACTACTTGTTTGTGTACAGAGGGGTAGATGATACTACTTGTTTGTGTACAGTGGGGTAGATGATACTACTTGTTTGTGTACAGAGGGGTAGATGATACTACTTGTTTGTGTACAGAGGGGTAGATGATACTACTTGTGTACAGAGGGGTAGATGATACTACTTGTGTACAGAGGGGTAGATGATACTACTTGTGTACAGAGGGGTAGATGATACTACTTGTGTACAGAGGGGTAGATGATACTACTTGTTTGTGTACAGAGGGGTAGATGATACTAATTGTGTACAGAGGGGTAGATGATACTACTGGTTTGTGTACAGAGGGGTAGATGATACTACTTGTTTGTGTACAGAGGGGTAGATGATACTACTTGTTTGTGTACAGAGGGGTAGATGATACTACTTGTTTGTGTACAGAGGGGTAGATGATACTACTTGTTTGTGTACAGAGGGGTAGATGATACTAATTGTGTACAGAGGGGTAGATGATACTACTTGTTTGTGTACAGAGGGGTAGATGATACTACTTGTTTGTGTACAGAGGGGTAGATGATACTACTTGTTTGTGTACAGAGGGGTAGATGATACTACTTGTTTGTGTACAGAGGGGTAGATGATACTAATTGTTTGTGTACAGAGGGGTAGATGTTGTTTGTGTACAGAGGGGTAGATGATACTACTTGTTTGTGTACAGAGGGGTAGATGATACTACTTGTTTGTGTACAGAGGGGTAGATGATACTACTTGTTTGTGTACAGAGGGGTAGATGATACTACTTGTTTGTGTACAGGGGGGTAGATGATACTACTTGTTTGTGTACAGAGGGGTAGATGATACTACTTGTTTGTGTACAGGGGGGTAGATGATACTACTTGTTTGTGTACAGGGGGGTAGATGATACTACTTGTTTGTGTACAGAGGGGTAGATGATACTACTTGTTTGTGTACAGAGGGGTAGATGATACTACTTGTTTGTGTACAGAGGGGTAGATGATACTACTTGTTTGTGTACAGGGGGGTAGATGATACTACTTGTTTGTGTACAGAGGGGTAGATGATACTACTTGTTTGTGTACAGGGGGGTAGATGATACTACTTGTTTGTGTACAGAGGGGTAGATGATACTACTTGTTTGTGTACAGAGGGGTAGATGATACTACTTGTTTGTGTACAGAGGGGTAGATGATACTACTTGTTTGTGTACAGAGGGGTAGATGATACTACTTGTTTGTGTACAGAGGGGTAGATGATACTACTTATTTGTGTACAGAGGGGTAGATGATACTACTTGTTTGTGTACAGGGGGGTAGATGATACTACTTGTTTGTGTACAGAGGGGTAGATGATACTACTTGTTTGTGTACAGAGGGGTAGATGATACTAATTGTTTGTGTACAGAGGGGTAGATGATACTACTTGTTTGTCTACAGAGACACTGCCTATATGTCTAAAGGGACACTAGTCATTTGTTTAAAGGGATACTAGTCATTTGTTTAAAGGGATACTAGTCATTTGTTTAAAGGGATACTAGTCATTTGTTTAAAGGGATACTAGTCATTTGTTTAAAGGGATACTAGTCATTTGTTTAAAGGGATATTAGTCATTTGTTTAAAGGGATACTAGTCATTTGTTTAAAGGGATACTAGTCATTTGTTTAAAGGGATATTAGTCATTTGTTTAAAGGGATACTAGTCATTTGTTTAAAGGGATACTAGTCATTTGTTTAAAGGAATACTAGTCATTTGTTTAAAGGGATACTAGTCATTTGTTTAAAGGGATACTAGTCATTTGTTTAAAGGGATACTAGTCATTTGTTTAAAGGGATACTAGTCATTTGTTTAAAGGGATACTAGTCATTTGTTTAAAGGGATACTAGTCATTTGTTTAAAGGGATATTAGTCATTTGTTTAAAGGGATACTAGTCATTTGTTTAAAGGGATACTAGTCATTTGTTTAAAGGGATATTAGTCATTTGTTTAAAGGGATACTAGTCATTTGTTTAAAGGGATACTAGTCATTTGTTTAAAGGGATACTAGTCATTTGTTTAAAGGGATACTAGTCATTTGTTTAAAGGGATACTAGTCATTTGTTTAAAGGGATACTAGTCATTTGTTTAAAGGGATACTAGTCATTTGTTTAAAGGGATACTAGTCATTTGTTTAAAGGGATACTAGTCATTTGTTTAAAGGGATACTAGTCATTTGTTTAAAGGGATACTACTAATGTACTACAAACTTCTAAAATTGCATTTTAAATATTTGCGTCTAACAAGTGTTCAAATCTTGTTATCATATCTTTATGTGTGATGGGGAGATGTTGTTTATGTGTGGAATGGAGATTTTGTTTATATGTGGAGGGGAGATGTTGTTCATGTGTGGAGGGGAGATGTTGTTTATGTGTGGAGGGGAGATGTTGTTCATATGTGGAGGGGAGATGTTGTTCATATGTGGAGGGGAGATGTTGTTCATGTGTGGAGGGGAGATGTTGTTTATATGTGGAGGGGAGATGTTGTTCATGTGTGGAGGGGAGATGTTGTTCATGTGTGGAGGGGAGATGTTGTTCATGTGTGGAGGGGAGATGTTGTTCATGTGTGGAGGGGACATGTTGTTCATGTGTGGAGGGGAGATGTTGTTCATGTGTGGAGGGGAGATGTTGTTCATGTGTGGAGGGGAGATGTTGTTCATGTGTGGAGGGGAGATGTTGTTCATGTGTGGAGGGGAGATGTTGTTCATGTGTGGAGGGGAGATGTTGTTCATGTGTGGAGGGGAGATGTTGTTCATGTGTGGAGGGGAGATGTTGTTCATGTGTGGAGGGGAGATGTTGTTCATGTGTGGAGGGGAGATGTTGTTCATGTGTGGAGGGGAGATGTTGTTCATGTGTGGAGGGGACATGTTGTTCATGTGTGGAGGGGAGATGTTTTTCATGTGTGGAGGGGAGATGTTGTTCATGTGTGGAGGGGAGATGTTGTTCATGTGTGGAGGGGAGATGTTGTTCATGTGTGGAGGGGAGATGTTGTTCATGTGTGGAGGGGAGATGTTGTTCATGTGTGGAGGGGAGATGTTGTTCATGTTTGGAGGGGAGATGTTGTTCATGTGTGGAGGGGAGATGTTGTTCATGTGTGGAGGGGAGATGTTGTTCATGTGTGGAGGGGAGATGTTGTTCATGTGTGGAGGGGACATGTTGTTCATGTGTGGAGGGGAGATGTTGTTCATGTGTGGAGGGGAGATGTTGTTCATGTGTGGAGGGGAGATGTTGTTCATGTGTGGAGGGGACATGTTGTTCATGTGTGGAGGGGACATGTTGTTCATGTGTGGAGGGGAGATGTTGTTCATGTGTGGAGGGGAGATGTTTTTCATGTGTGGAGGGGAGATGTTGTTCATGTGTGGAGGGGAGATGTTGTTCATGTGTGGAGGGGAGATGTTGTTCATGTGTGGAGGGGAGATGTTGTTCATGTGTGGAGGGGAGATGTTGTTCATGTGTGGAGGGGAGATGTTGTTCATGTGTGGAGGGGAGATGTTGTTCATGTGTGGAGGGGAGATGTTGTTCATGTGTGGAGGGGAGATGTTGTTCATGTGTGGAGGGGACATGTTGTTCATGTGTGGAGGGGAGATGTTGTTCATGTGTGGAGGGGAGATGTTGTTCATGTGTGGAGGGGAGATGTTGTTCATGTGTGGAGGGGACATGTTGTTCATGTGTGGAGGGGACATGTTGTTCATGTGTGGAGGGGAGATGTTGTTCATGTGTGGAGGGGAGATGTTGTTCATGTGTGGAGGGGAGATGTTGTTCATGTGTGGAGGGGAGATGTTGTTCATGTGTGGAGGGGACATGTTGTTCATGTGTGGAGGGGACATGTTGTTCATGTGTGGAGGGGAGATGTTGTTCATGTGTGGAGGGGAGATGTTGTTCATGTGTGGAGGGGAGATGTTGTTCATGTGTGGAGGGGACATGTTGTTCATGTGTGGAGGGGAGATGTTGTTCATGTGTGGAGGGGAGATGTTGTTCATGTGTGGAGGGGAAAGCTTACCCTATTTTCATTCAGATTAATGTGTTATGTTTAAGAAGAAAAACTTATGCAATGTATTTTAAATTATAAAATTTTGTTGATGAGCTGCAGACTGTGATAGGTATAATTACTCTGGAGGATGTCATTGAAGAACTGTTACAAGAGGAGATTGAAGATGAGAAGGACATTGTGCAGGAAATATCTCAGAAACTGCAGTTTTCTTTGGCAAAAAGAAGAAAAAGTATGGTAGGTCAAACTGTTAACTTTCAATGTTTTAAAAAATGTATTTCAACATAATAAATGTTGCTTATATTTTATGTTAAAAGGCTTCAAAGAATTTTTTCATCTTGCAGGCCTGCCAAGCATTCTGATTTTTTCCAGAATTATACAGATTTTTACCCCTGATTCCAGAAGACTTTTTTAAAATTCCAATTTTTCTACCATTAAAATTTTTCACTTTATAAAAATCTGACAGTGGCAAAAAATAATCATAAAATAATGAACGTCGAATGTGACAGTACTGACAGGAAATGATGTATTTAGATAATGCCACTTCCTTGGTTTTTTCCTGCACTTCTGTTATACAAGCAAACCGCCATATGTAAATCTTTCTTCGTTGGCCATCCGATCGTACATTATTCCTTTTACCAGACTAATAAAAAAAAATATTCAGCTGTTCTGTGACGTTTAAAATTACAAAATTGATACATTTTTAAAGATACTTGTGAAAAAGCGTTTCCAGTGACTGAGTTTGAAAGTGATAGTACTAGTACTAAGACTAGTCTAACAAAATAAAGAAAAAAATGTCATTCATTTACGAAACAGTATCCGTATTCGGAAAAACACTCATTTATTTGGCCTCGACCCTGTGGCGAAACATTTTCAATCTGTGCCAGACCTAATTATCTATTGAAAGTGGTGAGTTCAATGATAACAATAAAAAATAGTTTACTGCAAAAATTACAACTGCTGATAAATTAGTAAAGTAAAAGTAGTAAATCTACGTCTGTTACCCATTACTTTGTTGAAGGAATCTGCATTTCAGTTTCAGTTATGAGATCAAAAGTTTTATTTACCACCCTTCTTATTGGGAGAAATAAATATCTTGCCATTACATATATTTTTAATGACAGAGTGAAAGAAATGTTTTCAGACAAATTTCAATGAAACAAGGGTTCGATCGATCTGAAATTTTGATACGATGCATTGTTAGGTGAGACGGGTCCGTGTGCCAAATTTCAGCTCGATGGCTTCACGGGAAGTGGGTCATTTTCGACTTTTGTTTTTCTAAATAGTGATTTATATAGGTAAACTAAAAATGCATTAATTTAATTACGGTACGTTCGATTGGTCTGGATTTTTGATACGATGCATTGTTAGGTGAGACGGAGCCGCGTGCCAAATTTCAGCTCGATGGCTTCACTGGCATTGGGTCATTTTCGACTTTACGGGCGGACGGGCGTCGCGGGACGAGTCGCGGTCGAGGGACGACGGATGCGACGGCGGTGAAGTTAATATAAAGGATTTAAAAAACATGGATATTATGTTGTGTAGATATCTGTATGTAATGCAAAACATTTCCAGTAATGTTTCTCTCATATTCTGGGTGTTCTGTAGACACTTAAAATTAAAAGATAATGGAGGTAACTTTATTCTTTTATATTTATTTAATATGTTGTTCTTAAACCAACTCCCCGGGTTGCAGCAACTCCGCACGCTGACCCCTATACAGATTTTTTTTCTTGGCAGGTCTGCATCTAAAAATAGTTAATTGTTTTAATGCATCTTAATATGCAATATATCTACTCTATTCAGTGTTGTTATGCTTTTAAAACAATATCCATTTTTTCCCTTGGTTGTTGTACCAGCAAACTTACCTTCTCCACCGCTGTCGTAGTCAGCCTCAGCCCTCATCGGGGGCCAGCATGTTGGAAAATGGTGGAGATTTAGGCCGACATGTACCAGCACTTAGACAAATTTCAAGTTCACTATTAGAAGAATTAGGTAAGGTAGAAACTCAAAGACAGGAATGGAGAGATGTTCAGAGTCCATCACAGCTGGACAGAGCTAAAAGTCCTCCTCCAACACACAGGTCAGAGAGTAAGGTGAGATTCACCTGAGTTTTATAAACTCACCTTCTCGGCAAATAGCAATCTCTCTTGACTTTGAAAGAACTTCAACTGACCTACTTTGTTTAGATTCAATAGATGTATGACCTACTTTTGTTTAGATTCAATAGATGCATGACCTACTTTTGTTTAGATTCAATAGATGTATGACCTAGTTTGTTTAGATTCAATAGATTTATGACCTACTTTTGTTTATATTCAATAGATGTATGACCTACTTTTGTTTAGATTCAATAGATGTATGACCTACTTTGTTTAGATTCAATAGATGTATGACCTACTTTGTTTAGATTCAATAGATGTATGACCTACTTTGCTTAGATTCAATAGATGTATTAGCTATAAACAAAATTGATTATTTGAATGAGCTCCAGCTAACCTGCTTTGTTAAGATTCCAAGCAATAAAATAGATAAACAAAATTGATTATTGATTTAAATTTTGTAAAATTTACAACTGAAAATTTTGTTTTATTTGTTATTGCAAGGATTATGATAATGATGTCTTTTCAATTGTACTGAAAACTTTAAACCTGTATATTTTTTTTTCATATACAGAAATGTTTCAGTTGAAATAGAATTACATTACTTCATTGGGTCGGCCTAAATAAATAAATACAGTCCATGCTTAATTTTTTTAATAATTTTTTATGATCTTACAAATCCTTTTGTCATTTTGTATGCAAAATGTGAGTTATTATCCACAGGTATGCTACGTTTCCAGAAGATTATCTTGTTTGATATATGTGTGTGTGTGTGTAGAGTATTTATCCAAGAAGCATTAACCACGTGTACAATCTTGTCAGAATTATTGATGTAGAATTGACCTCAATGTATTTCATCTAGTATGTGATAACTTGACATTGATCTGAAAGATTTTTCTGTGTTATAAGTATTTTTATTATTTTATTTTATAATTTTCCAACCCATTTTTATTAAGGTTGTATTTGGTTGTGTTGGTGTAATTTCTACAAATGTATTTCTACACCAATTTATTTATAAAAATGTTCATAGCTGTAACTAAAAAGCCACTAGCTGAAATCACCTGCTTTAAATTAATTAACATATTATGACAACCATTAAAATTACACTGAATTATAAAAATTCAGATATTTCTTTATGAAAAGTTCAGAGGTTACCTTTATTTCAGAGGTTACATTTATTTCAGGGGTTACCTTTATTTCAGAGGTTTACCTTTATTTCAGGGGTTACCTTTATTTCAGTGGTTACATTTATTTCAGGGGTTACCTTTATTTCAGGGGTTACCTTTATTTCAGTGGTTACATTTATTTCAGGGGTTACCTTTACTTCAGAGGTTACCTTTATTTCAGAGGTTACATTTATTTCAGGGGTTACCTTTATTTCAGAGGTTTACCTTTATTTCAGGGGTTACCTTTATTTCAGTGGTTACATTTATTTCAGGGGTTACCTTTATTTCAGAGGTTACCTTTATTTCAGGGGTTTACCTTTATTTCAGAGGTTACATTTATTTCAGGGGTTACCTTTATTTCAGAGGTTTACCTTTATTTCAGGGGTTACCTTTATTTCAGGGGTTTACCTTTATTTCAGAGGTGACATTTATTTCAGAGGTTACATTTATATCAGATGTTACATTTATTTCAGGGGTTACCTTAATTTCAGGGGTTACCTTTATTTCAGAGGTTACATTTATTTCAGAGGTTACATTTATTTCAGGGGTTACATTTATTTCAGTGGTTACATTTATTTCAGGGGTTACCTTTATTTCAGAGGTTACCTTTATTTCAGGGGTTTACCTTTATTTCAGAGGTTACCTTTATTTCAGGGGTTACATTTATTTCAGGGGTTACCTTTATTTCAGGGGTTACCTTTATTTCAGGGGTTTACATTTATTTCAGGGGTTACATTTATTTCAGCGGTTACCTTTATTTCAGGGGTTAAATTTATTTCAGGGTTTACCTTTATTTCAGAGGTTACCTTTATTTCAGGGGTTACCTTTATTTCAGTTGTTACCTTTATTTCAGGGGTTACATTTATTTCAGGGGTTACATTTATTTCAGGGGTTACATTTATTTCAGGGGTTACCTTTATTTCAGGGGTTACATTTCAGGGGTTACATTTATTTCAGGGGTTACCTTTATTTCAGAGGTTACCTTTATTTCAGTGGTTACCTTTATTTCAGGGGTTTAACTTTATTTCAGAGGTTACATTTATTTCAGGGTTTACCTTTATTTCAGGGGTTACCTTTATTTTATTGAAGGAATTTTTTTTATAAATGAATAACAGATACATGTGTTTATAAAAAAACTTCTCCAGCATTTATTTAAAAAACAACAATGCAAGTGCCAAATATTGTACATTGATTTGTTTAATTTCTATAAAATATGTCTGTTTGGTTTATAAATTTTTTCTCATTAATGGTAATTTTCTTTGAAATGCATCAGGTATCCAATAATCTAGGTGTGTCCTTTGCTTAATTTTTTTACTTATCCATTTACTTGTTTTAATTTTATATAAAGGCAGATATGAAAATGGCATAAATAATTTTTTGAATAGATCATGCATATCAAATATTTTGTGATGTCAAATTATTGTGGAGGAATATTTTCCAGCTGAAATTAATACTCATATTAATGTTGATATTATGTCTCAATTGTAGGATGTTGATAGCAGTTACAGTTTATTTTTTTATTCATCAACACTTGTGTGTTTACTATTATATTTGGTAATGTTGAATTTTGTGGGGATGAAAAAGTACAAAAATAATATACACAAATTAATTTAACCATGGTTTACATTGATGTCCTCACAAGTTGTTATTCAATATAAAATAGAATACTATGATTGTAAAGGTAAAGCCAGGTAAAAAGAAAATTCAAGCTGTTGTGAATTAATTATCAATTAATTTTTTGAAGCTCATATTTATTTATACATTTTTTTCAAATGCTCAAGTTATTTATGCTTAATAAATAAAGATTGTTCACAAACACTGGTATTCATTCAGTGAATTCACTTTTACAATTTTAGTCACTTTTGTTTTTAAACAATTTATAAAAAAGAAATGAAAAGTTTGTGTTGTGATTTAATGCAGGTGTATTCAGAGCTAGCTATTCAGTCTGTGTATCTGAGTCAGCTATTCAGTCTATGTATCGGAGTCAGCTATTCAGTCTGTGTCTCTAAGAGCTAGGTATTCAGTATGTCAAATCTTGCAACTTGATTATGTCCCTTTGACTGATGAACTTTTGCTCATTCCTTGAGACAATAAAAACACAAAGTAAATTAGCAGTTACTTGCATCTTTTAACCACTTCCAGGTCTCCATAGTCCATATGACCTGAAACTTTACCCACCAACCCAACTTTACCCACCAACCCAACTTTACCCACCAACCCAACTTTACCCACCCTAATGTCACTAAAACCAGGCCATAAAAAATGAGGGAAATAAAAGCTCAAAATTTAAAATTAACTTCAAATAATGATATTAAAAAACACTACATGTATTTCTAAAATACACATTCATTTTTCAAAGAGCAAGATATTTTTTTAAATATGTCCAAAAAAAAATTACACATAGATGATCTTTGAACACATTGGATTGACACACATGGCAAGTGATCCATGGACAGTGAATCTTGACACACATGGCAAGTGATCCATGGACAGTGAATCTTGACACACATGGCAAGTGATCGATGGACAGTGAATCTTGACACACATGGCAAGTGATCCATGGACAGTGAATCTTGACACACATGGCAAGTGATCCATGGACAGTGAATCTTGACACACATGGCAAGTGATCCATGGACAGTGAATCTTGACACACATGGCAAGTGATCGATGGACAGTGAATCTTGACACACATGGCAAGTGATCCATGGACAGTGAATCTTGACACACATGGCAAGTGATCCATGGACAGTGAATCTTGACACACATGGCAAGTGATCCATGGACAGTGAATCTTGACACACATGGCAAGTGATCCATGGACAGTGAATCTTGACACACATGGCAAGTGATCCATGGACAGTGAATCTTGACACACATGGCAAGTGATCCATGGACAGTGGATATTGATATGCAAAAAATGTGTTATTGACCTACTTAGAAATGATATTAAGCCACATGATGTTTGGAGTCATTAATGGGTTGATTATTGCGTCCATCACTTATCCATGGTCTGTATCTAGTCTTCCATTTTTATTAGAGTTTTGAATGTTGATAGTGTGTTTCTTTTCCTGGTTAGTTCAGACAACACATTCTAGGCTCGTTGGCTATACTATACGTGAAGAAGGACAGATTTGTATGTGTTTGCTCTTGCACATGGAATAAGAAAACTGTTTGTATCTCAATGTCTATCTGAGTTTTGTATTAGATTGTGTTGAATTTACAAGTAAGAATTTAATACTTATCAAATATTACTACGTTGTTCTTTGATCTTCTATCCGTATCCTATAGTGTTTCTAGGCTTAGTCATTTAACTAATGATGCTGAAGGCGTCACTAGGAAACAGCGGACCGCACCAGGTGACACCATCACAAGAGGTTACACCAAAGGATTCAATTCCGTATGTTCCAGTTATTTGGCACTCAAAGGAGGTATATGGGGTAAGTAGTTAGGGGTTGACACCATCACCTACCGCAATGGGTGACACCAACCCTAGTGACGCCTCTGTAATGATGTTGCTCCTGTCAATTTGAATATTTAGCAATAAGGAATTTTCCTGCTTTTTTTTTCTAAATTCTCTCTGTTCGCTTTGGTAGATTTAAATCTCTCTGTTCGCTTTGGTAGATTTGTCCTTTATTTTAATCAGGTATAATTTTACCTTTATATTCTTGTGATATTTGTACATGTTTCTGTTTATAATGTATAACGTCTTATAATGTCTTTATTTTAATCAGGTATAATTTTACCTTTATATTCTTGTGATATTTGTAAATGTTTCTGTTTATAATGTATAACGTCTCATAATGTCTTTCCACTCGGAAAAGTGTCAACTGGAGTAACAAAGAAAAAGAAACAAATAAATTCAAAATATTACATTCAGGGAAAAGAACTGACCCAAAATAAAGATGCAAAATACTTAGGAGTCTTAATAGAGAAACTATCATGGAATCCCCATGTCAATGAAGTTATTAAAAAATAAAACAAAACCTTAGGCTTTATAAACAGAAACTTTAACAAATTATGTAATAGAGATATAAAACTAAAATGCTACCTCACTTTGGTGAGACCTGTACTATCTTATCTTATCTATACAGACGCTCCTTCTATGCAGAAGATAATTGCGTCCACAGACCATGACAGCTGATCTGTTGGCAAGTGATGCAGCGTTCACAGGCCACGGCTTTGTGTGTTCCACGCATTACCCAGCCGCCTAACTAGTGTTGGGTACCCATTCGGAGCTGGGTGACTCAGGGACGCCCTAGGCCCCGGGAACAAATCCTTGCCTTCACAAGGATTCGAACCTGTGACCATCGGTACACCAGTCAAGCGAACTGCCACTCGACCACCGCGTCCCCTAGAATATGTATCTTCTGTATGGGACACATCCACCAAAGAAAGCATTGATAAACTAGAACAAATTCAAAAAAGAGCTGCCAGATTCATTACTGGAGAATATTCAAAACTGACAAGAATAACACCATTAGTTAAATCATTAAACCTGGAAACATTAGAGGATAGAAGAACCAAGAGCAAAGTAGTAATCATACATAAAGCAATTAATTCTAATTTAGAAATACAACACAAAGATAACTTAATACAACCCTCAGATAGACAAAAGGATAGAAACACATTTCTTATTCCGTATGCAAGAAAAAAACATACAAATTTTCGTTCTTCCCGTCCGGAATTCGGGCGTGGAATGAGTTGCCTGAAGAAACCAGGAAAACCAACACTTTAACAACATTTAAATCTCTAATAAAAATGCAGGACTATACACAAACCATAGATAAGCGTAGGACGCAATAATCTTCTGTATAGAATGGGTGTCTGCAAACAGATAAGATAAGATAACGTTTGGTTGGATTTGTTAAAACTATTTCATTAACACGTGTGTGTAAGAACATGACGACACGTGTGTGTAAGAACGTGACGACACGTGTGTGTAAGAACGTGACGACACGTGTGTGTAAGATCGTGACGACACGTGTGTGTGTGTCAGAACGTGACGACACGTGTGTGTAAGATCGTGACGACACGTGTGTGTAAGATCGTGACGACACGTGTGTGTAAGAACGTGACGACACGTGTGTGTAAGAACGTGACGACACGTGTGTGTAAGAACGTGACGATAGCAAAGATTCATCTTCTGCCAATCAAAATGCTATGGTGAAAGACGTTGATAGGCTAATATAGAGGAGATTGGCGGGTTTTCAGTTTTGGACAATCAAGAAACTCTGATTAAAAAATAACGCTGTTTTAGTTCTAAAATTATTTTACCTTCTGATCTTCATTTAGATTCAATAAAAAAAGGGGGACGGGTGGGCAAAGAGGCGTCACTAGGGTTGGGGTCACCCAGTGCGAAAGCTTAAGGTGTTACTCCTTCACGACTGGCGCCATAGACTTCCGAATCTGCAACTGCCAAATAATGGAAACATACGGAGTTTTGCATTTTGGTGTCACCCTTTGTGATGGTGTCACCAGGTGCGGTCCGCACCCCCTAGTGACGCCTCGGGGGGGGGGAGGCATACCATGTGTTAACCACACCGGGTGACAACAAACCTTACCTAGCAGTAGTGTCCAAAACTATTTTTCATTTAATTTTAATTTTTGTTTACTTTTCTTTCACAGCCCATTCATTTCTGAAGGTTTGCCATCTCAGTCTCATGCAAATATTCCTAAAACTATTATAAACTGCAATCGTATTAACAATTATTCATCTGTTATCCAACATGCACAACTAAATTGATTTTGGCTTTGCTTAAATGTCTACCTGTCACCTGTGTGCTGAAAGTGAATTTTACAAGTTACATAAGATGTGGGGCGTGGGGTAGGTTGTCTAAGCCTGAAAACCCAGGAAAACTAACACACAATCAACATTTTAAACTTTAATAAAAAGGCAAGACAAAACTTCAGATCTGTTACAGACGCTATACTACATAGTATCGTATCCTATACTGCAGCAAAGATTTTCAATTAAAACATGGGGTGGGGTGATTCGGGTGATATTATTAAGTTTACTTGTTTTGTTGTTCTTAAAACTAAGAACAAGATAAACGGGATTTTGTTGGGTTTTTTTTAAAAATCGGATTTATAAAATAAATGTTATGTCATTTACCTCCTTTGTGTATTTATAGATCTCTAAGAATGAAATAATTGTCTAAGAAGTGGTTTTTACAATATTTTTTAATGAATGATGAAAGTGGCAATTAATGGTGAATTTATTAGATTGTCTCCCTCTAAAACAGGAGAGTTATACTCCTTTTTATTAATATAAAACTTCAAAAACATGGTAATTGATTTAGTCCCAGTTCGACCTTAAGGATCTACTTAATTTACTAATGCTATTAACAACATGGTACACACCTTTTAATGAAGATAATAAAATGAACAGAAGTCTGGATGATTAATGAAATTTACTTATAATCTATGTGAGTGATAAGAAATGTTCATTAACGAGACGACAAGAGTATAGTATAAGTATAAATTGTAGGACGCAATAATCTTCTGTATAGAAAGAGCGTCTGTAGTCTGTAACAGATAGATAATTGGATACATTTTGTCTTTACTTTACTGTACTTTACTTACTGTTTTTTTTAAAAGGTTTTTTACTACTGTACTTTAAACTTAACTCTTTTAATTTTAACTCTTTACTTTACTTTACACTTGAGGACTTATACTTATTCAAACTTATACTTATACTATTATTCACAGAGTTGACTTTTACTGTTACTGTTACTATTATTAACTTCCGTAACTGCAATTTATTATAATTAGTAGAGCTGCGGAAATTAACGATTAATTTCAAGATTAATCGTTAAAAATGTTAACGATTAAATTATTTTATAACGATTAATCAACCCATCACTTAAAAATTATTGGAAGCATTGGAAGTCAATAAGTAAATAAAAAATAATAATAAAAAATAGGGGCCGATAAATAATAACAAATTTCCTGATGATTACACGAACATTTTGGTTTTAAAATATTGACTGACGGGAATTTTCAAAATGTTGATAAAGTTTGTCTACCATGACCATAGTTCTAACACTTTGCCTACTTATCAAACCAAATGAAAAGCGTATTTAGCTAATGGTATTAGTGGAGTATGACTCACAGACAGAAAATGACGACAGCTCTTCTGATGAATTACTGCGTTACCAAATGAAGATGGAAGTTCCTGAATCCATTAACCCTCTACAATGGTGGAAACTTAATGAACACCGATATCCGATAATGTCATTCCTTGCCAAGACCGTTTTTGGCATACCAGCTACATCAGTTCCATGTGAATGATTGTTCAGCTCGACTCTTTATATTGTCAATTAGACGCTCATCACTTGAACCAAATAATGTCTCAACACACTTGTCCTTTTGCGTAGTTGGTTAAAAGATGATGTATAAAGGAGACATTCCAGTGTTATTTAGATTTTCAACAAGAATGTTTAATAAGTGTTAGTTATGACGTTATAAATTTTAATTTTTGGCTTAATCGAAATTAACTATTAAAAACCGTTAATTTTTCAAAAGCTAACAATTAAATTTAAATTAATCGTTAACAGCCCTAATATTTAGTTTATTTAGTATTAAAGCCTCTTATTTCATGACTCACTCATTTTAATTATCACAGTTTTAAGCTACAGCTAATCTTACTCATTATTGCTATTATTATTATTGACATTACATATTATTATCATTATGAGAGTATTATTTTTAAAGACTAGTAATGCCTATTAAGAGTACAAAGCAAAATGAAGAGTCAAAGTGTAGGCCATATTTTTTTTTATAGCAACAGTGGCCAAACTGCCGCTTGCGCGCCACATGAGGCTCTCGAACAAGTTATGAAATTAAAAATTTTCGTTTGAAACATTTAATATACAAATAAATGAAATTTTAAAATATCTTGTCCGAAACGAATGGTTGAATTTAGTTTAAAATAATTTGGCCTTGATCTGAATTAAGCATTAGATATATAAGAACATTCAAGCTTGCCAAGTTAAAAGTCTGGAATGTGTCAGCAGCAGACACTATTTTCTGCTTTCAGCTAAAAAGATTTATTTCAATTGAGGCAAGTTATGCCATCACTTGGAATATTGTTCGTGCTAATCAACATTATTCTGATAAACTTGGCACCACAACTACTTGATACCAACCAGATTTTAAAAACTTGCTAGTTCAAAGGTTTCTGAGCAGAATCATAACAATGAATCATTAATTATAATAATTTATAACTTTATCAACATTTAAATCTCTAATAAAAATGCAGGACTAAACACAAACCATAGATAAGCGTAGGACGCAATAATCTTCTGTATAGAAGGAGCGTCTGTAAACAGATAAGATAAGATAATAATTAATCGCTATAATTTTTTAATATAGTGACAGTCTAAATGCAGTGTTTCTATTGTACTTATTTAAATATTTGTTAATCATGTAACTGTGACGCATATATAATAGTTAAATTAATATAAATAAAAGTTTTTAGTGTAAGATTATTAATTAATGTATCAGTTTTACATTTGGCATATACCTTTAGGGAGACTATGGGCTCGGTGGTCAAGCCGCTCTAGGCTGTTGTTGGTCTGTACAGTAAATAAAATGGTATTATATTATGCTTTTTGCATAATTACAAAATAAATTAAAAACCAGGATTAAATTATATTTTATATTTTGAAAATGATTTGTTTGACAGCTTCTTCGCACTTTAAATTAAAAATTGTATCCATATGAAATAACATTAAATATGTGTGCACTACAGCACATGGTGCCATACTCGCAATGTTAATTGTAAAACTTTCAAAACTATAAAAGTAGGCTGACCATGTTTTAAATAAATTTTTAGGTATTAAAAGTCAAGTTTGTGCTTGAATCATCATTATAATGGTTAATGTTTGTTTATACTTTTTTGGTTATGGTTTTTATTTGAAAGTACAGTCGAACCCGGTTAAGTTGACGGCGTTGGGGTATGAAAAATGTCGTCGAGATAACCGATGATCGAGTTGAACGAAAACCAATATGGCGGCAAAATATTAACATGTGCTTGAAATTTCTTTATGTACATGATGTGCGTTAATTAGTGATGGGACGATTAATCGGTATCGTATCGGAATATCGGGACCCTAATATTTCTTCACTCTTTCCTAAGGTTGTAATGACCGTTCGTTTTTAAGGACTGTTTAAAAATAACCATGTTTCCCACTCATTCAGGAAAACGTGAAAAAGTCTGGAATTCTTTAAAAAATGTTCTCGGCCTTGAAAGTCGGGAAAAGTTATGACTAGTCGGAAATTTTATATATATGTATTTTTATGCAGAAGGACTTTGATTACGTCTCTGTGGTGATGTTTCGATTCCATTTAATAATTATTTTTTTTAAAACTTACCAGTTTATAATTGTCTGCACATGCGTTAAAACTAAGGTCAAATTTTTCGCCTCGCCTCGTCCCATGGCGCGTGTGGCGTGGCATGTCACAGCCGCTCGCGTTTGCAATACCCATCGAATCAGCGAATTAAAAAAATAAATAAATAAACATATCAATATGGTAATTTTAAGTTTAATGCTTTTGACTTGCAGGATATCTGTCACTATCAGACCGCTCTCGAATTTCCTCAGTCAATCAAACTTGTAATATAAATAAAACTATTGCAGCCTTGACCGTTGATCACAGCACGCTGTGTGTTAGACCTCGGCCGGCAACTAAGTCTAAGCGAATTTTTAAAAAAATCATTCCTTATCAGAATTCGACCTACAACAGTGATGATGTGTATATTATATATATTATATATACTGGAATATTAAGAAAATGGTTTGATTTCACCGTCACGCGCGTGTTAGTCACAGTCACGTATCTTACTGGTAACAAAGCAACAACAAACTTTTAAAAGAATAATAATTTTTTATTTAATTAAATAAAAACCACCGTCAATTCTCGATACAAACCTTTATTTTCATTTCTAAAGATATACGTTTATCTTAAAAAATAAAATGATTAATGAAAATGAATTAAGTTTAATAATAATATAACATGCACTGCGAATTAATCACGGATTAAAGACCGCTAACGCGATTTTCACCTCGGGTGAATACATAATCAAACTAATTCACACACGGAATCAAATTGAAAGTAAAAACATCCGGTAATTTTTATTGAAATCTCGTAGAATCACACAATAGCCGGAAGTCTCGAAGAAAGCGAGATGTCAACACTGTTTTGAACTAAAAATGCTAAAGTGCATTGCTAGGCGAACGGAGGAGGATCGAGCTAACCAACGTTAAGTTGCAAATTTGGCCCTCTTTTGAGCTCGAGGTATTAGGTTTCGGCGACTTTAAAAAATCGAATTAACCGATGAGAAAATGCTAAGACAAAGAGAGAATTTGGATTTTCCAATAAAAAACGTCGAGTTAGTAGGGTGGGCGAGTTAACCGGGCTCAAGTTAAGTGGGTTCGACTGTAATCAGCTAAGCTAAATTTTCTAATTTTAATTATATCCATAAATAGATGTATTTGAAGAAATCTTTATTTGACTGTAGCTGTTACTGTAATAACATTGAAAGTCAAGAAGATAT
This sequence comes from Ampullaceana balthica, assembly GCA_944989445.1. Taxonomy (NCBI): domain Eukaryota; kingdom Metazoa; phylum Mollusca; class Gastropoda; family Lymnaeidae; genus Ampullaceana; species Ampullaceana balthica. Next base: position 81,739 of record CALYLW010000844.1, read on the forward strand.
TTTAGATCAGGAATATTTTTTCAGGTCCATCTTTAAAGACCCAAATCTGTGCCATTTAATTGAAAGCAAAGGAGGAGCCCAAGGAGCTGTTTTTAAAAAATGGCCTTGGTGTTCAGGCCATCACTAATCTTTGGGCGCACTGTTTATCATCTTCGGCGTTCAATTCAGGTTTGCCAAAAACGAACAATGCTTGCTGGCAGTTGTATAGATAGTAAGTAATTCTTCTTTCAAAATATTTTGTTTTTATTTGAATAATTATTCAATATAACATTGTTACATTGTTTTCGACACATTTTACATTACCATTAAAATGAATTTTAATTCCTAACTGATAATTTATGGTGGGAAAATATTACTACAAAAATCAAATATAATCAGTTTTCATTACATTTGATTAATATAAGTTTATAAAGAAAATTAAGTTTTTAACTTTTAGTAATTTACAACAAAAACAAAATGCTACAAATTTTTTAAAAATCATTCTTTTTTTAAAGTCTTAATTTTTACCTAGTAACTACTAATCCCCATTTGTGACTTCCTTAATATTATAATAAGAGTTTGAGAACTTATATAGCGCAGTGCCTGAGCCAGAAGCTGGGCTCACTATCTTTAACATAAAAGTTAGTAATACATATATATATATATATATATATATATATATATATAAATCGTGATCGACGATAACCACTCTCATCATATTTGCTGGGCCGCCACATGTGTTCTCTGGTGGCTTATTAACCCTATTTTTGCACGAAAGAGGCGTCCGCATGTCGGACAAGAGATAGAAGCGGTCCCTTCAGGTGGGTTTTGGTTACGTTCCTTTCTGGCTTGGCGTTTTAACTTGGCAGCCTATTGTCTATTAGCTTCACAGACAGCTGCGCCATTCCATATCGTAGAGCGCCAGTGGGCTCGGTTACTGGCTGCTGCTTCCCAGGAGTCATGTCCGGTGTCGAAGGCTTTCAGAGCAGTTTTAAGTGCGTCCTTGTAGCGCTTACGTGGACCTCCGCATGCTCTATGCCCTTCGGTAAGTTCACCATAGAAGAGCCTCTTGGGTAGGCGATGGTCGGGCATACGCACTAGATGCCCCGCCCAGCGTAGTTGGCTTTGCATGAGGATAGTGTGGATGCTGGGGAGTCCTGACCTGGCTAACATTTCGGTGTCTGGAACTTTTTCCTGCCATTTTATATTGAGAATTTTTCTAAGGCTTTTGGTGTGGAAGTGGTTCAGCAACCTCGCATGGCGTTGGTATACAATCCAAGTTTCACATGCATATAATAAGGTGGGGAGCACTACAGCTCTGTATACTTTTAGTTTTGTTTTGGTGCTGATTCCCCTTCTGTTCCAGACACTGTCATGCAATCTACCGAATGCTGCGCTGGCCTTTGAGATTCTCTCAATATGCAGACAGGCATGATATGAAGAATTTTTACAACGTCCTTAAGGAAGTGTTCGGACCCACAACATCTAATTCATCCCCGCTTCTCAGTGCTGACGGGACATATCTAATTACTGACGGCGAGAAGATTCTTGAGCGCTGGGCTGAACACTTTCGTGCTGTCCTGAACAGCAACTCAAGTATTAATGAAGATGCTATCAGTCGCCTCCCTCAAGTACCAATCAACCTGGCATTGGATGACCCGCCTACACTTCTTGAGACGCAAAGAGCTGTACATCTTCTGTCATGTGGAAAGGCTCCTGGAGCAGACTCAATTCCAGCAGAAATATACAAAGAAGGTGGCATGGTTCTACTGGAAAAGCTGCATGAAATCTTCCTAATGATGTGGCAGCAAGAGGCTGTCCCCCAGGATTTTAAAGATGCCTCTATAGTCCACTTGTACAAGCGAAAAGGGAACCGCCAAGCCTGTGACAATCATTGTGGAATTTCACTGCTATCAATTGCAGGAAAAATACTCGCCAGAATTCTCCTAAATCGCCTAAATGCACATCTGGATCAGGGTCTTTTACCAGAAAGCCAATGTGGTTTCCGGAAAGAACGTGGGACCATTGACATGATTTTTGCAGCTAGGCAATTGCAGGAAAAGTGTCAAGAGCAGAATATGGACTTATTTTCCATTTACATAGACCTTATGAAAGCCTTTGACACATTCTGCAGAGAGGGCCTATGGAGGATTATGGCCAAGTATGGGTGTCCAAATAAGTATATAGCCATTGTAAGGCAATTTCATGATGGCATGCAGGCTCGAGTCCAGGACAACGGAGAGGTCTCTAAACCATTCCCTGTCACATATGGCGTTAAGCAAGGCTGTGTTCTGGCCCCAACATTGTTCAGCCTCATGTTCTCAGCCATGCTTACAGAGGCCTTCAGGAATAGAAATGTAGGCATGGACTTCAGGTATTGCACTGATGGTCGTCTGTTCAACCTCAGGAGGCTTAAAGCTAAGACAAAGGTCAAATCAGACAGCATCCTGGAACTTCTTTTTGCTGATGATTATGCCCTTAACGCGGGCTCTGAAGCACAACTGCAACTAAGTGCTGATAAATTGCTATACCAGCCGGCCCCGGGCAAAACCTATACTGAGCCTAACATATTCATCAACAGCAACAAAATCAACACAGTGAGCCGCTTTACTTACCTTGGCAGCACACTGTCCCAGAAGGCCAATATTGAGGACGAGGTGAACTCGAGAATATATATATACACTCAGAATATATATATACATTTTTTTTAAATTAAAATTTTTCTTTTCGTTCTTGGCATCTTTTGGTCTTGCGAGACGATGGTACAGCACTGTTGGGTTGGGTTACATTTCCTCGTGTGACTTAACAGTCCTATCCTTGAGTGACAGTCTTTACCACAACTTTTGCACACGAGTTCTGTGCTTCCCATTGTTTTAGCCAATCTCCCAGCTCTTTTGTCTACAGCCTCCTCCATTCTGCGCTCCTTGGATAGTTTTACACCCTCCTTGACAGCTGTACACCATGTAGATCAGTTCCCTGCTTTACACTCCCAGTCTGTTGTGCTTATGCTGGCTACTCTCATGTTCCTCTGACATATAGTGCTTATGTTGGCTACTCTCATGTTCCTCTGACATATAGTGCTTATGCTGGCCACTCTCATGTTCCTCTGACATATAGTGCTTATGTTGGCCACTCTCATGTTCCTCTGACATATAGTGCTTATGCTGGCTACTCTCATGTTCCTCTGACATATAGTGCTTATGTTGGCTACTCTCATGTTCCTCTGACATATAGTGCTTATGCTGGCCACTCTCATGTTCCTCTGACATATAGTGCTTATGTTGGCCACTCTCATGTTCCTCTGACATATAGTGCTTATGTTGGCCACTCTCATGTTCCTCTGACATATAGTGCTTATGTTGGCCACTCTCATGTTCCTCTGACATATAGTGCTTATGTTGGCTACTCTCATGTTCCTCTGACATATAGTGCTTATGTTGGCCACTCTCATGTTCCTCTGACATATAGTGCTTATGTTGGCTACTCTCATGTTCCTCTGACATATAGTGCTTATGTTGGCTACTCTCATGTTCCTCTGACATATAGTGCTTATGTTGGCTACTCTCATGTTCCTCTGACATATAGTGCTTATGTTGGCCACTCTCATGTTCCTCTGACATATAGTGCTTATGTTGGCCACTCTCATGTTCCTCTGACATATAGTGCTTATGTTGGCTACTCTCATGTTCCTCTGACATATAGTGCTTATGTTGGCCACTCTCATGTTCCTCTGACATATAGTGCTTATGTTGGCCACTCTCATGTTCCTCTGACATATAGTGCTTATGTTGGCCACTCTCATGTTCCTCTGACATATAGTGCTTATGTTGGCCACTCTCATGTTCCTCTGACATATAGTGCTTATGTTGGCCACTCTCATGTTCCTCTGACATATAGTGCTTATGTTGGCCACTCTCATGTTCCTCTGACATATAGTGCTTATGTTGGCTACTCTCATGTTCCTCTGACATATAGTGCTTATGTTGGCTACTCTCATGTTCCTCTGACATATAGTGCTTATGTTGGCTACTCTCATGTTCCTCTGACATATAGTGCTTATGTTGGCTACTCTCATGTTCCTCTGACATATAGTGCTTATGTTGGCCACTCTCATGTTCCTCTGACATATAGTGCTTATGTTGGCTACTCTCATGTTCCTCTGACATATAGTGCTTATGTTGGCCACTCTCATGTTCCTCTGACATATAGTGCTTATGTTGGCCACTCTCATGTTCCTCTGACATATAGTGCTTATGTTGGCCACTCTCATGTTCCTCTGACATATAGTGCTTATGTTGGCCACTCTCATGTTCCTCTGACATATAGTGCTTATGTTGGCCACTCTCATGTTCCTCTGACATATAGTGCTTATGTTGGCCACTCTCATGTTCCTCTGACATATAGTGCTTATGTTGGCCACTCTCATGTTCCTCTGACATATAGTGCTTATGTTGGCCACTCTCATGTTCCTCTGACATATAGTGCTTATGTTGGCCACTCTCATGTTCCTCTGACATATAGTGCTTATGTTGGCTACTCTCATGTTCCTCTGACATATAGTGCTTATGTTGGCCACTCTCATGTTCCTCTGACATATAGTGCTTATGTTGGCCACTCTCATGTTCCTCTGACATATAGTGCTTATGTTGGCTACTCTCATGTTCCTCTGACATATAGTGCTTATGTTGGCCACTCTCATGTTCCTCTGACATATAGTGCTTATGTTGGCTACTCTCATGTTCCTCTGACATATAGTGCTTATGTTGGCTACTCTCATGTTCCTCTGACATATAGTGCTTATGTTGGCTACTCTCATGTTCCTCTGACATATAGTGCTTATGTTGGCTACTCTCATGTTCCTCTGACATATAGTGCTTATGTTGGCTACTCTCATGTTCCTCTGACATATAGTGCTTATGTTGGCCACTCTCATGTTCCTCTGACATATAGTGCTTATGTTGGCCACTCTCATGTTCCTCTGACATATAGTGCTTATGTTGGCCACTCTCATGTTCCTCTGACATATAGTGCTTATGTTGGCTACTCTCATGTTCCTCTGACATATAGTGCTTATGTTGGCTACTCTCATGTTCCTCTGACATATAGTGCTTATGTTGGCTACTCTCATGTTCCTCTGACATATAGTGCTTATGTTGGCCACTCTCATGTTCCTCTGACATATAGTGCTTATGTTGGCTACTCTCATGTTCCTCTGACATATAGTGCTTATGTTGGCTACTCTCATGTTCCTCTGACATATAGTGCTTATGTTGGCTACTCTCATGTTCCTCTGACATATAGTGCTTATGTTGGCTACTCTCATGTTCCTCTGACATATAGTGCTTATGTTGGCTACTCTCATGTTCCTCTGACATATAGTGCTTATGTTGGCCACTCTCATGTTCCTCTGACATATAGTGCTTATGTTGGCCACTCTCATGTTCCTCTGACATATAGTGCTTATGTTGGCCACTCTCATGTTCCTCTGACATATAGTGCTTATGTTGGCCACTCTCATGTTCCTCTGACATATAGTGCTTATGTTGGCCACTCTCATGTTCCTCTGACATATAGTGCTTATGTTGGCCACTCTCATGTTCCTCTGACATATAGTGCTTATGTTGGCCACTCTCATGTTCCTCTGACATATAGTGCTTATGCTGGCCACTCTCATGTTCCTCTGACATATAGTGCTTATGTTGGCCACTCTCATGTTCCTCTGACATATAGTGCTTATGTTGGCCACTCTCATGTTCCTCTGACATATAGTGCTTATGTTGGCCACTCTCATGTTCCTCTGACATATAGTGCTTATGTTGGCCACTCTCATGTTCCTCTGACATATAGTGCTTATGTTGGCCACTCTCATGTTCCTCTGACATATAGTGCTTATGTTGGCTACTCTCATGTTCCTCTGACATATAGTGCTTATGTTGGCCACTCTCATGTTCCTCTGACATATAGTGCTTATGTTGGCCACTCTCATGTTCCTCTGACATATAGTGCTTATGTTGGCCACTCTCATGTTCCTCTGACATATAGTGCTTATGTTGGCCACTCTCATGTTCCTCTGACATATAGTGCTTATGTTGGCCACTCTCATGTTCCTCTGACATATAGTGCTTATGTTGGCCACTCTCATGTTCCTCTGACATATAGTGCTTATGTTGGCTACTCTCATGTTCCTCTGACATATAGTGCTTATGTTGGCCACTCTCATGTTCCTCTGACATATAGTGCTTATGTTGGCCACTCTCATGTTCCTCTGACATATAGTGCTTATGTTGGCCACTCTCATGTTCCTCTGACATATAGTGCTTATGTTGGCCACTCTCATGTTCCTCTGACATATAGTGCTTATGTTGGCCACTCTCATGTTCCTCTGACATATAGTGCTTATGTTGGCCACTCTCATGTTCCTCTGACATATAGTGCTTATGTTGGCCACTCTCATGTTCCTCTGACATATAGTGCTTATGTTGGCCACTCTCATGTTCCTCTGACATATAGTGCTTATGTTGGCCACTCTCATGTTCCTCTGACATATAGTGCTTATGTTGGCCACTCTCATGTTCCTCTGACATATAGTGCTTATGTTGGCCACTCTCATGTTCCTCTGACATATAGTGCTTATGTTGGCCACTCTCATGTTCCTCTGACATATAGTGCTTATGTTGGCCACTCTCATGTTCCTCTGACATATAGTGCTTATGTTGGCCACTCTCATGTTCCTCTGACATATAGTGCTTATGTTGGCCACTCTCATGTTCCTCTGACATATAGTGCTTATGTTGGCCACTCTCATGTTCCTCTGACATATAGTGCTTATGTTGGCCACTCTCATGTTCCTCTGACATATAGTGCTTATGTTGGCCACTCTCATGTTCCTCTGACATATAGTGCTTATGTTGGCCACTCTCATGTTCCTCTGACATATAGTGCTTATGTTGGCCACTCTCATGTTCCTCTGACATATAGTGCTTATGTTGGCCACTCTCATGTTCCTCTGACATATAGTGCTTATGTTGGCCACTCTCATGTTCCTCTGACATATAGTGCTTATGTTGGCCACTCTCATGTTCCTCTGACATATAGTGCTTATGTTGGCCACTCTCATGTTCCTCTGACATATAGTGCTTATGTTGGCCACTCTCATGTTCCTCTGACATATAGTGCTTATGTTGGCCACTCTCATGTTCCTCTGACATATAGTGCTTATGTTGGCCACTCTCATGTTCCTCTGACATATAGTGCTTATGTTGGCCACTCTCATGTTCCTCTGACATATAGTGCTTATGTTGGCCACTCTCATGTTCCTCTGACATATAGTGCTTATGTTGGCCACTCTCATGTTCCTCTGACATATAGTGCTTATGTTGGCCACTCTCATGTTCCTCTGACATATAGTGCTTATGTTGGCCACTCTCATGTTCCTCTGACATATAGTGCTTATGTTGGCCACTCTCATGTTCCTCTGACATATAGTGCTTATGTTGGCCACTCTCATGTTCCTCTGACATATAGTGCTTATGTTGGCCACTCTCATGTTCCTCTGACATATAGTGCTTATGTTGGCCACTCTCATGTTCCTCTGACATATAGTGCTTATGTTGGCCACTCTCATGTTCCTCTGACATATAGTGCTTATGTTGGCCACTCTCATGTTCCTCTGACATATAGTGCTTATGTTGGCCACTCTCATGTTCCTCTGACATATAGTGCTTATGTTGGCCACTCTCATGTTCCTCTGACATATAGTGCTTATGTTGGCCACTCTCATGTTCCTCTGACATATAGTGCTTATGTTGGCCACTCTCATGTTCCTCTGACATATAGTGCTTATGTTGGCTACTCTCATGTTCCTCTGACATATAGTGCTTATGTTGGCCACTCTCATGTTCCTCTGACATATAGTGCTTATGTTGGCTACTCTCATGTTCCTCTGACATATAGTGCTTATGTTGGCCACTCTCATGTTCCTCTGACATATAGTGCTTATGTTGGCCACTCTCATGTTCCTCTGACATATAGTGCTTATGTTGGCCACTCTCATGTTCCTCTGACATATAGTGCTTATGTTGGCCACTCTCATGTTCCTCTGACATATAGTGCTTATGTTGGCTACTCTCATGTTCCTCTGACATATAGTGCTTATGTTGGCTACTCTCATGTTCCTCTGACATATAGTGCTTATGTTGGCCACTCTCATGTTCCTCTGACATATAGTGCTTATGTTGGCCACTCTCATGTTCCTCTGACATATAGTGCTTATGTTGGCCACTCTCATGTTCCTCTGACATATATATAATAATATATATTATATAAAATCAATAACAATACAAAACATTCATGTCATAATTAGACAAGTCAGTTATAAGATTTTGTCACACATCCTCCTTCTGTTGACATATTGTATATCATACACTCCTGAGGATCCTTTCAAGGAAATTTTGTTTTCTTTATTAGATTTTTTTTAATAACTAAATTTGAAGGAAAAAAAATAGTTTTCATGTTCAAAATATACTTAGTGATATTAATTTATCAATAATTTTGCAACTCAAATTCTGTCCTCAGTTTCTCATGGACTGGAGGAGGAACAGAAACAGATCCAGAAGGTGGCTTTAGATTTTGCCAGAAATGAAATGTCCCCTTATATGCAACAATGGGATGAAGAGGTTAAATATACTTGAAGTTTTCTAAATATTTCAACAGTCACAATGTTGTTAGCGTTCATTATTTAGTCAGTGGTTTGTCATTTATTTAATCATTTGTTTATTTCTTATTATAAATTCTAGTCAGTAATAATAATATCTCTTGGAATGAATTAATGTTTAGTAAACAAAAAATAAATTTGTATGCATAGCCTGTTTCTTTACCCAAGTGAATTAAGGTTAATCTAGGCTCAGCATTTAGTGGCATTGATAAACTTTACAAATAGCCAAGCTAATATCAATTTAAGTATAGCCAAGCTAATATCAATTTAATTATAGCCAAGCTAATATCAATTTAATTATAGCCAAGCTAATATCAATTTAATTATAGCCAAGCTAATATCAATTTAATTATAGCCAAGCTAATATCAATTTAAGTATAGCCAAGCTAATATCAATTTAATTATAGCCAAGCTAATATCAATTTAATTATAGCCAAGCTAATATCAATTTAATTATAGCCAAGCTAATATCAATTTAATTATAGCCAAGCTAATATCAATTTAAGTATAGCCAAGCTAATATCAATTTAATTATAGCCAAGCTAATATCAATTTAATTATAGCCAAGCTAATATCAATTTAATTATAGCCAAGCTAATATCAATTTAATTATAGCCAAGCTAATATCAATTTAAGTATAGCCAAGCTAATATCAATTTAATTATAGCCAAGCTAATATCAATTTAATTATAGCCAAGCTAATATCAATTTAATTATAGCCAAGCTAATATCAATTTAATTATAGCCAAGCTAATATCAATTTAATTGAGTTCTGTTAAATTTCAAACTGGACTCATCTGTGTGCTTCAGGAAATTTTCCCTGTGGAAACACTGCGTAAAGCAGCTGCACTAGGATTTGGAGCAGTTTACTGTAATGAAAAATATGGAGGCACTGGACTTAGTCGACTCGATGCCTCAATCATATTTGAAGCTCTTTCTACAGGTTGTTGTAGCACTACTGCATATATTAGTATACACAAGTAAGTTTTTGTCTCTTCTATATCATGTACAAGTGTGTCTAGCAGACTATATCATAAACAAGTGTGTCTAGTAGACTATATCATGTACAAATGTGTCTAGTAGACTATACATGTACAAGTGTGTCTAGTAGACTATATCATGTACAAGTGTGTCTAGCAGACTATATCATAAACAAGTGTGTCTAGTAGACTATATCATGTACAAATGTGTCTAGTAGACTATACCATGTACAAGTGTGTCTAGTAGACTATATCATGTACAAGTGTGCCTAGTAGACTATATCATGTACAAGTGTGTCTAGTAGACTATATCATGTACAAGTGTGTCTAGTAGACTATATCATGTACAAGTGTGTCTAGTAGACTATATCATGTACAAGTGTGTCTAGTAGACTATATCATGTACAAGTGTGTCTAGTAGACTATACCATGTACAAGTGTGTCTAGTAGACTATATCATGTACAAGTGTGTTTAGTAGACTATATCATGTACAAGTGTGTCTAGTAGACTATATCATGTACAAATGTGTCTAGTAGACTATACCATGTACAAGTGTGTCTAGTAGACTATATCATGTACAAGTGTGTCTAGTAGACTATATCATGTGCAAGTGTGTCTAGTATACTATATCATGTACAAATGTGTCTAGTAGACTATACCATGTACAAGTGTGTCTAGTAGACTATATCATGTACAAGTGTGTCTAGTAGACTATATCATGTACAAGTGTGTCTAGTAGACTATATCATTTACAAGTGTGTCTAGTAGTGTGTCACTAAACTTGTTATTTATCTGACCTAATACCATTCACTAAACTTGTTATTTATCTGACCTAATACCATTCACTAAACTTGTTATTTATCTGACCTAATACCATTCACTAAACTTGTTATTTATCTGACCTAATACCATTCACTAAACTTGTTATTTATCTGACCTAATACCATTCACTAAACTTGTTATTTATCTGACCTAATACCATTCACTAAACTTGTTATTTATCTGACCTAATACCATTCACTAAACTTGTTATTTATCTGACCTAATACCATTCACTAAACTTGTTATTTATCTGACCTAATACCATTCACTAAACTTGTTATTTATCTGACCTAATACCATTCACTAAACTTGTTATTTATCTGACCTAATACCATTCACTAAACTTGTTATTTATCTGACCTAATACCATTCACTAAACTTGTTATTTATCTGACCTAATACCATTCACTAAACTTGTTATTTATCTGACCTAATACCATTCACTAAACTTGTTATTTATCTGACCTAATACCATTCACTAAACTTGTTATTTATCTGACCTAATACCATTCACTAAACTTGTTATTTATCTGACCTAATACCATTCACTAAACTTGTTATTTATCTGACCTAATACCATTCACTAAACTTGTTATTTATCTGACCTAATACCATTCACTAAACTTGTTATTTATCTGACCTAATACCATTCACTAAACTTGTTATTTATCTGACCTAATACCATTCACTAAACTTGTTATTTATCTGACCTAATACCATTCACTAAACTTGTTATTTATCTGACCTAATACCATTCACTAAACTTGTTATTTATCTGACCTAATACCATTCACTAAACTTGTTATTTATCTGACCTAATACCATTCACTAAACTTGTTATTTATCTGACCTAATACCATTCACTAAACTTGTTATTTATCTGACCTAATACCATTCACTAAACTTGTTATTTATCTGACCTAATACCATTCACTAAACTTGTTATTTATCTGACCTAATACCATTCACTAAACTTGTTATTTATCTGACCTAATACCATTCACTAAACTTGTTATTTATCTGACCTAATACCATTCACTAAACTTGTTATTTATCTGACCTAATACCATTCACTAAACTTGTTATTTATCTGACCTAATACCATTCACTAAACTTGTTATTTATCTGACCTAATACCATTCACTAAACTTGTTATTTATCTGACCTAATACCATTCACTAAACTTGTTATTTATCTGAATTGTTGTTTAACTTGAGCGTACATTTGACTTTTCTCACCTCCAGCATGTGTGCTTGGATGATTGATGAGTTTGGTACAGAACAACTACGAGAGAACTGGATTGGTTCACTAGCAACTATGGACAAATTTGCTTCCTATTGTCTAACAGAGCCTGGTTAGTAAGGACTATTGTACCATCAAATTTGTTTCCTATTGTCTAAGTTAGTACGGACTATTGTACCATCAAATTTGTTTCCTATTGTCTAAGTTAGTACGGACTATTGTACCATCAAATTTGCTTCCTATTGTCTAACAGAGCCTGGTTAGTAAGGACTATTGTACCATCAAATTTGTTTCCTATTGTCTAACAGAGCCTGGTTAGTAAGGACTATTGTACCATCAAATTTGTTTCCTATTGTCTAAGTTAGTAAGGGCTATTGTACGATCAAATTTGTTTCCTATTGTCTAACAGAGCCTGGTTAGTAAGGACTATTGTACCATCAAATTTGTTTCCTATTGTCTAAGTTAGTAAGGACTATTGTACCATCAAATTTGTTTCCTATTGTCTAAGTTAGTAAGGACTATTGTACCATCAAATTTGTTTCCTATTGTCTAAGTTAGTAAGGACTATTGTACCATCAAATTTGCTTCCTATTGTCTAAGTTAGTAAGGACTATTGTACCATCAAATTTGTTTCCTATTGTCTAAGTTAGTAAGGACTATTGTACCATCAAATTTGTTTCCTATTGTCTAAGTTAGTAAGCACTATTGTACCATCAAATTTGCTTCCTATTGTCTAAGTTAGTAAGGACTATTGTACCATCAAATTTGCTTCCTATTGTCTAAGTTAGTAAGGACTATTGTACCATCAAATTTGTTTCCTATTGTCTAAGTTAGTAAGGACTATTGTACCATCAAATTTGTTTCCTATTGTCTAAGTTAGTAAGGACTATTGTACCATCAAATTTGTTTCCTATTGTCTAAGTTAGTAAGGACTATTGTACCATCAAATTTGCTTCCTATTGTCTAAGTTAGTAAGGACTATTGTACCATCAAATTTGCTTCCTATTGTCTAAGTTAGTAAGGACTATTGTACCATCAAATTTGCTTCCTATTGACTAAGTTGGTAAGGACTATTGTACCATCAAATTTGTTTCCTATTGTCTAAGCTAGTTAAGACTATTTTACAATTAATGAAGATCAACAAATTAGAATGTGTGCCACATTTTATTTCTAGTTATACAGTAGAACCAGGTTAAGTCGACGGCCTTGGGGTATGCCAAATGGCGCCGAGATAACTGATCGAGTTAAACGAAAACCAATATGGCAGCAAAATAATAACATGTGCTTGAAATTTCTTTATGTACATGATAAGGTTGTTAATGATTAACTGGTTAGCCGTAACTTCGGTATAAACTTATAACGCGGAGTTAATATTTTGTTGTTTTACGGCAGATTACCAGAACCAATACACGAGAGATCATGACATCAAAGCGTTTTCTTACTATTCCGGTCTATAAATAATATACACTTCATCACTATTAGTTTAGTTAGCCTGTGGCTAAGGAAAGATTAAAAAAATTTTTTTACTTTGCTTAGTTGTCAAGGCACTGTACGAGAGCTAACACACAGTGCGCGTATGATATGAACAAGGTCAAAGTCAAGGCCGCGACTATTTTGTTACTATTTATATTACAAGAGTCATTAGAAAGACGTAGCAAAGATACCGGGCGATTAATTGGTCCTCAAATTTGAGTTCAGTCTTTTAGTGACAGTTTTCCTGCAAGTTAAAGGCATTTGACGTAAGATTACCACATTAACGTTTAATGCCCCAGAAGGTTTTCGCCAAACTTCCGCCACTGTCCCGTAAGGATTTCCCGCTTATTACTACCAACTGGTTATGAAATTTAAAAAATTGCGTAAAATTTATATATTATTATTGTCATACTGACTTCATCCTTTAGGATAAGAATGGTTATTTTACATATCCTAATGACTGTATTGATCTTAATACTATTTTTACCTGTAGTTTAATACTATTATTTTTACAATAACGTATAGCAAAATCACATTTTCAACAAAAAAAAATGTAAAAACGACAAAAAAACTTTGCGAATCGAACACTAGCGAGGTCAACGGCACCATTGCCGGAAGTCGACTGAAGCTTTCTATAATTTCATTACTAAAGAGAGTGCTATCGAGACGCACATTACCGCGCTTTGGCATTAGAGACAAGGCACGCATTACCGCACTTTGGGGCATTAAACGTTATTTTCTTTTTAAAATGCGTACGGCTAGTGAACGTTTTTTTTTAAACTCTCTTAGTTGACGAAGCATAATACGAGAACTAACACACAGTGCAGCGATGTTAAAATGTGAACACCGTTAAAGTGGCGTGAACTGTTATTGAACGATCAATTTTATTGTTTAGCTAGCATAAACGTAACCAATAGTAAAACTTTTTATAAGACGCGCGTGAAAATACGGTCGTGAGATGGTGAGAGGCATCGATAACTAACATTTTCAAAAGCTGGCAATTGGTATAGTACCGGAAGTAAGTTAGTAACACAGCGCTGAGAGCTGAATGCAAGCGGGCTGTGACGTCACCAGCAGACCTCGCGAGGCCGAAATTTGATGTTGGTTATAAGAAATGGATAAACTAACATTTTCAAAAGCTGGCAATTGGTATACATGTAGTACCAGAAGCAACACAGCGCTGAGAGCTGAACACAAGCTGTGACGTCACCAGCAGATCTGGCGAGGCAGAAATTTTATGTCTTCCCTTGGTTATAAAAAATCACATCTAACATTTTCAAAAGCTGGCGATTGATCATGGGGATCGAGATAACCAACGCTAATTGGCAAATTTGGCCCTCTTTTGTGCTCGAGGTATTAAGGTTCGGCGACTTAAAATAATCGAATTAACCGATGAGAAAAGGCAAAGACAAAGAGAGAATTTGACGGTTCCAATAAAAACGTCGACTTAATAGGGTTGACAAATTAACTGGGGCTCGAGTTAAATAGGTTCTACTGTAAAGGTATTGTTAAGAGGCAGTGAATAGTTTAAATACAAACAATTTTATCAAGTGACTGGGATGAATCATGACTTTTTTTATAAAACGTTTGAGATAATCAACTGTTATTTTATTCTTTTTATCTATTGTTTAGGGGAAAAAAAATTATTATAAGAATATTATAACAGTAATATTACATAGACAATTTACGATTGCTAAATTAAACAAGTGAAAACGGTTTTTTTTAATGGCTTTCTCTTTATTTTTTGTTATCTTTAGGGGCAGGAAGTGATGCTGCTTCCCTTACAACATCGGCTAAAAAAGATGGCTCTGATTATGTGATAAATGGAGCAAAGGTTAATATCATAACTCAAATATGTAAATACCATGTTAAAAGTGTTAGTTACCTAAAACTTGACATCAAGTATAAAATAAAGAATAGGAAGTGTTCAATAATCACCAGCAAAATCATATTTGATAGTTACAATAATGAATTAATGTACATTTCTCTAAACTAATGCACATAATATATAATATAATATATAAAATAATATATAATATATAACATAATATATAATAGATATAATCGATATACATAATTTGCAATGTGTGTCACGTCTGTCTGTCCCGTCTGTCTGTCCGCGACGCTACTAATTTTAGAAAGCAGCGCACCAAATTACTGCACCAAAAAATAACTCTTTTCGAATGTCCGCATAAAATTGTTCAATAGGGAAATAAATGAATAAAATAAAAAGAAATAACATAAATGAAAGTTCTGTATTACGTTATATTTTGATCTCATTTGTATTTATTTTGAAAACTTCCGTCATTTATGATGGGTGATACACTAGTATATAACATAATACATATACTATATAACACTAGATACGACCTGCGGCGTAGCATATGCCACAGACTTGCTCATCATAGACAGTGTAAAGAACGTTGGTGTTAGAGTACTGACTCAAACAGCAGCACGAAGTAATGAAAAAATAGCGAGTAAATGTGGAGACATGCGCACTGAGGTTGTTGTTACTTTATTACTATCATCCCTTATTCATAATCTGTGATTGGCCCACCCTAGCGAGGGTTAGTCATGTTTAAGGTTGTTCATTGCATGGCAAACCAATTATCGATTATGTAACTCTGATTTTAAACCGATTATTGTTTTATAGCTGACTTCATAGAAATTAGGGGTGTACTGGATTTTGCCTGCGGCTCCAGCAAATCCGGAATCCGGCCATATTTACAAATCCGGCTCCAGCAGAAATTTGCTTCATTAATCGGGTCCAATCCGGCTTGCCGGGTTTGCAATAAAATATATATTAATTATAGCTCGGCTCTGGCAAATCTGCAATCCGGCAATTTTTACAAATCTGGCTTCGGCTCCGGCCGGATTTCCCGTCATAAATCTGTACGAATCAAATTCGATTATCGGTTTGGGAAATTTAAAGCGGATTGTGGCTTTCAAATCCCATTATCATTTAACAGCCTTAGTCATGTTGGAAATAGGGGGAAAAGAGCAGGCAGAAACAAACATTTTTTAAAAATTTGTATAAAATTTTTTTATTCCCGCTGGGGTTTGATCCCAGGATTTTCCGCTTGCAAGGCAAAGGTGATAACCACTACACTACGAATCATGTGTTATTCTGTGAAGGAAAAACGCGACTGAACGGCAAGTGAACACAAGATGCTTTGTTGTCACCCATCCCCCCCCCCTTTTTTTTCTTCTTTTCATCCCACCACGCTTGCCAACTGCAAGGGTCATTCGTCATGCTTATTTGAACATGGTCGTTTAGGAGAAATATATATATAGATAATATATATTATATAACATAATATATAATACATATGATATATAATATATAACATAATATATAATACATATAATATATAACATAATATATAATACATATAATATATAACAAAATATATAATATATATAATATAATATATAATAGATATAATATCATGGTAATATCTTCCCATCTCAGGCCTTTATAAGTGGTGCTGGAAAGTCTGATATTTATGTTGTGATGTGTCGTACTGGGGCTGCAGGGGCTAAAGGTGTCAGTTGTATACTTGTTGACAGAGACTCACCTGGACTTTCTTTTGGAAAGAAGGAAAAAAAGGTGGGGCCTTAAATTGTGATACTATCAAAAATGTATAACTAATTGTGATACTGTCAAAAATGTATAACTAATTGTGATACTATCAAAAATGTATAACTAATTGTGATACTATCAAAAATGTATAACTAATTGTGATACTATCAAAAATGTATAACTAATTGTGATACTGTCAAAAATGTATAACTAATTGTGATACTATCAAAAATGTATAACTAATTGTGATACTGTCAAAAATGTATAACTAATTGTGATACTATCAAAAATGTATAACTAATTGTGATACTGTCAAAAATGTATAACTAATTGTGATACTGTCAAAAATGTATAACTAATTGTGATACTATCAAAAATGTATAACTAATTGTGATACTGTCAAAAATGTATAACTAATTGTGATACTATCAAAAATGTATAACTAATTGTGATACTGTAAAAAATGTATAACTAATTGTGATACTGTCAAAAATGTATAACTAATTGTGATACTATCAAAAATGTATAACTAATTGTGATACTGTCAAAAATGTATAACTAATTGCGATACTGTCAAAAATGTATAACTAATTGTGATTTTCAATGAAGCTTAACAAATTATTAAATTTTATTTTTATCTTTGATCTGAATATAAACCAGCTTAAGATGACTGGGGTTTTGTATATAAACCAGCTTAAGATGACTGGGGTTTTGTATATAAACCAGCTTAAGATGACTGGGGTTTTGTAATCTTATTTCATGTCATGTTTTCATACAGGTGGGCTGGAATACACACCCAGCAAGTATAGTTTCATTTGATGACTGTCGGGTGCCACAAACAAATTTGGTTGGTGCCGAGGGCGAAGGCTTTAACATTGCCATGAAGGGGGCTCAATGGAGGGAGACTCAATGTGGGTGAGCATTGCCATGAAGGGGCTCAATGGAGGGAGACTCAATGTGGGTGAGGAAGGGGCTCAATGGAGGGAGACTCAATGTGGGTGAGGAAGGGGCTCAATGGAGGGAGACTCAATGTGGGTTAGGAAGGGGCTCAATGGAGGGAGACTCAATGTGGGTGAGGACAGCTGAAAAGTACATGTTTTTTCCTTTAAGGAAATATTTATAATTTTAGATGTGTTAGATGGCATAGTTGCAGCTGGATATAATTTGAAGCCACAGGCCAGAAGATAGACTTGTCAACAAAAAGCTTTCCTGGTGAATAGAAAGCTTAACTTACGGGTTTTTTTTTATACTGGTTCAATAATATTTTTCAAATTCAATCATTAAATTTCAACTCAAAGTTTTAAAAACAGTATTATGAGATGTTTATTTTTCTTTTGAAAATATCACCAAAAAAATTAAGAATGAATTAATTTTTTATTGACAGAATACAAAAATTAATCTCAGAGCAAATAGTCAATAAAGCAACTAGGGAAAATAGTATACTAGATGTAATTTTTTAACAAACAGGACTAGTTATAGATGAAGAAATCTCTGAGACTTTGATATTGTTGGTGTAATCAACACAATAAAGACTAAAATGTGTAAGAAACGTACAAGACTAATTTATCTCTGGAATAAATGTATTGTAACAAAATTACTCCAAACAGCTGCTAACTTACAACAAAGTTTTCTTAATAAATACAAGACATATAGCCCAGTAGCTGACATTTTGAAGCCTATAAATACAAGACATATAGCCCAGTAGCTGACATTTTGAAGCCTATAAATACAAGACATATAGCCCAGTAGCTGACATTTTGAAGCCTATAAATACAAGACATATAGCCCAGTAGCTGACATTTTGAAGCCTATAAATACAAGACATATAGCCCAGAAGTTGACATTTTGAAGCCTATAAATACAAGACATATACCCCAGTAGCTGACATTTTGAAGCCTATAAATACAAGACATATAGCCCAGTAGCTGACATTTTGAAGCCTATAAATACAAGACATATAGCCCAGTAACTGACATTTTGAAGCCTATAAATACAAGACATATAGCCCAGTAGCTGACATTTTGAAGCCTATAAATACAAGACATATAGCCCAGTAGCTGACATTTTGAAGCCTATAAATACAAGACATATAGCCCAGTAACTGACATTTTGAAGCCTATAAATACAAGACATATAGCCCAGTAGCTGACATTTTGAAGCCTATAAATACAAGACATATAGCCCAGTAGCTGACATTTTGAAGCCTATAAATACAAGACATATAGCCCAGTAACTGACATTTTGAAGCCTATAAATACAAGACATATAGCCCAGTAGCTGACATTTTGAAGCCTATAAATACAAGACATATAGCCCAGTAACTGACATTTTGAAGCCTATAAATACAAGACATATAGCCCAGTAGCTGACATTTTGAAGCCTATAAATACAAGACATATAGCCCAGTAACTGACATTTTGAAGCCTATAAATACAAGACATATACCCCAGTAGCTGACATTTTGAAGCCTATAAATACAAGACATATGGCCCAGTAACTGACATTTTGAAGCCTATAAATACAAGACATATGGCCCAGTAAATGACATTTTGAAGCCTATAAATACAGGACAAATAGCCCAGTAGCTGACGTTTTGAAGCCTATAAATACAAGACATATGGCCCAGTAACTGACATTTTGAAGCCTATAAATACAGGACAAATAGCCCAGTAGCTGACGTTTTGAAGCCTATAAATACAAGCCATATGGCCCAGTAGCTGACATTTTGAAGCCTATAAATACAAATCTACAATCAATTATGGATAACCACAAAACAAACATCAAATGAAAGAGAGTTTACTTAAAAAATTTTAAACTATTAATGCAAAAAAGAACACACTAAAGATTCTTAAAAATAAACACTTAACGCGAAAACTTATCCAAATTAAAGAACGAACTGTATTAACTAATATCAGCACCAATAACAGGTAACTCAGGGGTTCCACAAGGAACTGTCCTAGGTCCCTTACTCTTTTTAATTTATAAAGATGACCCAACAACATCTCAACAGGAACAAAAGTTAGGTTATTTGCTGATGATTGTATAATCATTAGAATAATTAAGTCAGAACAAGATAGCAAAATCTTACAAAAAGACCTAAATGAATTACAAAAATGGGAAACAACTGGAGTATGTCTTTTCATCCAGAAAATTATCAACTGTTAAGAGTAACATAGAAAAAGAAACAAATAAATGCACAATATTTCATTCATGGAAAACAACTAATCTAAAATAAAGATGCAATATACTTTAGAGTGATAATAAATGAGAAACTATCATGGAATCCCCATGTCCAAGAAGTAATTTAAAATGAGTTGCCAGATTCATAACTGGACAATATTCAAAATTGACAAGAATAACACCATTAGTTAAATCATTAAACCTTGAAACACTAGAGGATAGAAGAACCAAGAGTAAAGTAGTAATAATACATAAGTCAATTAATTCTAACTTGGAAATGTAATCTAATACAACCCTCAGATATACTTAGGGACAAAACACTTTTTTTATCCTTATGCAAGAACATACACATACAAATTCTTGTTCTTCTCATCTGGGCATTCGGGCATAGACATAAACCATGGACAAGCGTGTATTTCAATAATCTTCTGTGTAGAAGAGCATCTGTAACAGATATGACAACAAAATATATTTTTTGGTGTTATTTTCATATGTTCGTATATAATCAGTTCCATCTAACATCTACTTTTTGTCTATTCCAATATAATCTCTTCCACCCCCCCCCCACCACCCCTCATTTTCAAGTTTTTACTTTTATTTTCATATTAAAGGTCAATTTCTTGTGTTTCAGCCTCGTGTTCTCTAGGAGCAGCTCATGCATCAATTGCAAAAGCAAGAGATCACTTGAAAGTGAGGAAACAATTTGGAAAAACATTGGAGAATTTTCAGGTATAATCATCATCATCATTTGTCCTTTGAGTTCCTTGTGGAACATAGGGCCTCTGTCAAAGCTCGCCACTCTACACGGTCCCTTGCCAGTCGCTTCAATTCTTCCCAGCTCTTCCCAGTCCTTCCAGCCTCGTCCAACATGCTCCGTCTCCATGTACGCTTGGGTCTTCCCTCGTTGTCGTTTGCCCTGGGGGTTCCAATCTAAGGCCTGCCTAGCCCTGCTGTTATCTTTCCTGAGGGTGTGTCCAATCCATCTCCACTTTCTTTCCATGATTTGTTGTTCTACTGTTCTTTGTCCACACCTCTCCCACAGCTTGGAGTTTTCGACCTTATCGAACCATTTTATTTTCAGAATATTTCTGAGGCATCTGTTAACAAAGGTCTGGAGTCTATTTTTTGTTGTCTCTGTCGTCCGCCATGTTTCGGATCCATAGAGTAGGACCGTTTTAACATTGGTGTTAAAGATCCTTACTTTTGTTTTGACAGAGATGTGTGTAGATCTCCAGACCTGTTTCAGATTGGCAAAAGCCTGTCGCGCCAAATTTATTCTTCGTTCGATGTCCTCATCTGTTCCCCCTGATACACTGACCACACTCCCAAGGTATACAAAGTTGTTTACTTGCTCCAGGTTGCGGTTTTCTACTTGGATGACTCCATCTTGTAGGAAGTTTATTTTCAAAAAATTTTGTTTTTTGAATGTTTATATTGAGTCCTACTCTTTTCCCAGTCTCGCTCAAGGCTGTGATTTTGTCTTGCATGTCTTGAAGTCTGTGGGACAGAATGGCCAAGTCATCCGCAAACTCCAAATCTTCTAGTTTTTGCATTAGGTTCCACTGGATTCCTTTTCCTGAGCTTGCATAAGCTTCTTTTGTGACCCAGTCTAACACAAGAAGGAACAGAAGTGGTGAAAGGAGGCATCCTTGTTTGACTCCAGTTGTGACATGGAATTCATCTGTTAGTCTACCATTATGTACTACTTGGCAGGTGAAGTTTTCGTACAGATTTCGGATGATGTTAGTTATTTTGTTTGGTACTCCATAGTGCCTCATTATTGACCATATAGTTTCTCTATTTATGCTATCAAAGGCCTTTTCAAAGTCCACAAATGTGGCATAGAGTGGAGATTGCCATTCAATAGATTGTTCTATAATTATCCGGAGTGTTGCTATTTGGTCAACGCATGATCTTCCTTTTCTGAACCCAGCTTGTTCTTCTCTCAGGAGATCATCGCAGGCATCTTTTATTCTGTTTAGTATTGTTCTGCTGAAGACCTTGCTTGGTACTGATAGTAGAGTAATTCCTCGCCATTTCTCACATTGTGACAGATCCCCATTCTTTGGAATTTTAATCAGTAAGCCCCATTTCCATTCTGCAGGAAGGGTTTCAGTTGACCAAATTTTGTTGAAGATACTGTGGAGTTGGTTGATGATTTCAGCTCCTCCTTCTTTTAGGACCTCGGGTGGTATGTTGTCTACACCTGCTGCTTTCCCTGTCTTCATTTGATTGATGGCCGTCCATATTTCTTCTTTGGATATCTCTTCCATATTTATGTCCAGTGTTTCTCCTGTGGTCAAAACGGGTGTGTTCAGAGGGGTCTGTCTGTTTAGGACTTCCTGGAAATATTCTTTCCATCTTCTAAGCTGGTCATCTGTGGAGGAAATGACTTTACCTTGTTTATCTCGGACTGGTACATTGTAGTTAGATTTCTTGCCACTCAAGAGTTTAGTAATTTTGTATAAATGTTTTAGATCTCCTTTTCCTGCTGCTTCTTCTGCTTGTTCAGCTAGCTTATTATAAAATGCTCGTTTGTCATTTCTAAGCATTTTTGTGACCTCTTTTGAAATTGTATGGTACTCTTGTTGAGTAAGTTGTTTATGTTTTCTTGTTTTGGCTTGATTCACTTTTTGTTTTGCATGTTTCCTATCTTCAATTCTTTGCCATGTCTCATCGCTGATCCAGTGTTTTTTGTTTTCCGGGGCAGGTTTTAGTATTTCCTTGCAAGATACTGTAATAATTTCTTTGAAGTTATCCCAGGTTTTGTCTATGTTTCCTTCATTATCATCATCTAGTTGCAGTGCAGCAAATCGGTTTTTAAGGGTTAGCTGTAGTTCGTTCTTTTCCTGTGGGTTTCGGAGCTTGCCTAGGTCAAATCTGATTCGCCTGTCTGTTTTTGGCCTTTGGTTGGCTAGCTTTATTTTTAGCTTGGCCACAACCAGATGGTGGTCTGATCCAATGTCTGCTCCTCTTTTTGTTCGTACATCCTGCAATGTGCTCCTCCAGGTGCGACCTATAGTGATGTGGTCTATTTGATTCTCTGTTTTGTTGTCTGGTGAGACCCACGTTACTTTGTGGCAATTTTTGTGTGGGAAGATGGTGCCTCCAATCACCAGCTCATTGAATGTGCAGAAGTTTGCAAACATCTCTCCATTTTCGTTCATGTTGCCCAGTCCATGTATGCCCATTACCTTCTCTCTCTCTATGTTGTCATTGCCAACTTTAGCATTCATATCGCCCATGACGACCAGTATGTCTCTTTTCGGTATTTTATCCATTATACTTTGAAGTTGTTCATAGAATGCAACTTTATCTTCCTCGGGTGCAAGGTTGGTTGGAGCATAACACATAATGATATGGACATTTTTTAACCTGGACAGGAATTTGGCTCTGATTATTCTGTCTGAAATTGGCTCCCATTCAAGGAGGCTCTTAAATGCGTCTTTGTTCAATAGGAGTGCTACTCCATTTTCATGAGTGTCTTCTTCATTTTCTGTTTCCAGAGAAGAGCAGGATTTCACCTGATTGAAGTCTAGTTTCTCCAAATGTGTTCCACCGTACTTCACTTAGTCCCAGAATTTGCAGTTTGTACTTTACCATCTCTTTGGCGACTTGGGCGCATCTGCCTGGTTCTAGTAGTGTTCGGACATTCCATGTTCCCAAGTTGAGAGGTGCCTTGTGGATGAGGTAATTTTTCTTTTTCATCGGTTTGAGTAGGGTGGTCGGCCTTGTGGGATTCTGTTGACTTTCCCCACAAGGCTTCATTAGTCTCCTTTGCGGAGCTCTACTCTCGCCTCTAACTGTGTTATGTGTGTTTGCTTTGCTTTCGGTTTCAGTAACAATCTTCTTTTTACATGGCTGGGTTGTTGGCCCTGCGCAAAACCATCTGGGAGGGTTACCTTTCAGCTCTCTGGATAACTGCGTTATTTTTCGGGTAAGGTTCCCTAGCCTTTGTGGATCCCTCCACCTCCTGCTAGGCAGCAGTTGATTTTGTTTCGGAGTTTTCTCTCCTAGATGAATGCTATCCCTAGCTAACGGCCTCATCTGTCCGGGTTTAGAGTTTAAGCGCTCTATGTTCGCTTTTTGCAGTCATTTCCTGGGATTTATGAGGCATTTTTTAAGAGTATCCTTACCAAGGGATACCCCACCTCATCCTCAACGACAGCAAACCAGTTGGTCCGCGGCCGCTTATTCAATATTCACGGCTAACCTTTATATCTAAAGGTCGTTCCTCTATCCACCGCCTGAGGACGCGCTTGGTAGGAGATGGTAGCTCCCCCAAGTTCAGGTATAATAACTATAATATAATATTTAAGTTTTTAGAAAGGAATTTTAATGAAATGTTTCTTTAAATCTGGGCTTATTTGAAAATAAATTTCTTATACTGAATTTCAAAATTTACTTTAAATTTTAATTTAAACCAAATAGCTTTGAGCTTTATAAATCTTGACATGTATACAAATTTGCCTGTTATAATTTTCAAAAAAAAGGTGTACTTTTGTGTTTAACTCTCCCATGATTTACTTGTAATTAAATATTAGCTGTTATAGTATCTGAGACAGAATACAAACCCACATCTCTCATGAACCAATAATCAGAGCTTTTTTTATTCTCCAGTATTTGCAGTTCCGACTGGCTGAAATGGCCACTCAGTTAGTGGCCTCCAGATTAATGGTCAGAAACGCTGCCAACGCATTAGATAACAAATATCCAGAGTCAGTTGCCCTTTGCTCCATGGCCAAGTTGTTTGCTACTGAACAATGCTTTGAAGTAAGAATGTTAACCATCTATATATATAATTTTAAAAAACCCGTAAAAAAACAAGTTTTTGACAATAAATCCTTTATATACGAGATATAACTAAAAGTATGTTGTCAGGTGTCAATGTTATAGGATTGTTGCCTTGCTCTCCGCTTTCATCACTTACACATAAAATGACACGATGATAGAACTTCAAATGTTTATTCACTGTACAAAAACCCTGGGCGTTCGTCATCGAGCCCTAGCACATATAACTTTATACAATACTGATTCAATAGTACAACTCTGCTGTACTCGACAGTCTCCCAGACTGTCTATCTCATGTATAGGATAACAATCAGGCTCTAACACCACTCAGTACACAAACTACACATACTCTTATTTCACAACTATAGCCCTCGGTCCGACCCAACCGCTCCTGGGCTCTGTCCAAGTCTCAACTGCTGTCTCCCTGCAACTCTGCAGCTACAACTGTCCGTCTTACCCGACCGGTCTGAACTGGCTGACCTGGTCTCTCCCTGACCCTGACGTGTCCTCTGCCCACACATGCATGTGACCAACATTTCACTAAACATCATATTCGTGACTAGTGTTCATTCCAGTCACCAAGCATTCACTCACAGTGATTCTCATACCCCTGACAAATGTTCATTATAATACGCATCGCACGACAATACAAAAATCCAAAATTTTAGTTATGTCTGAAATGTATAAAGGATTTATAGTACAAAAACTTCTACAGTCTGCCTTCTAAATTTCAGCTCGATTTGATCACGGGAAAAGGGTTATAAAAACATGTATAACATTGTGCGCACCGCGAGACAGATTATCAATTAATAGCATTTACATTTACAGATCTGGAATTTATTTTTAAAAAGTATCGTCAATATAATACGCGCCGCACAGCGCGACAGGAAAGTATTAAAAAGGTTGTTCAATATAATACACAGCGACACTCTAGCACAAAAATTAACATGCTACATAGAGATAAATAGAGATAATAAAAAAATTCATTAATTTAATTAGAGTACATTCGATTGATCTGAAATTTTGATATATCATTTTTGTCATCGCCACGAGTCTGCCTGCAAAATTTCAGCTCGCTAGCATGCGAGGAAGTGGGTTAAAAATCGATCAAAAGTTTTTTCGGCAAGCAAGGCATCAAGCAAACAGACGCCACGAGTTAATATGAAGGATTTAATTTTTTTTAAACTTAAAAAACCAAGTTTTTGACTATAAATCCTTTATGTACGAGACATAACTTAAAAAACTAAGTTTTTGACAATAAATCCTTTATGTACGAGACATAACTTAAAAAACCAAGTTTTTGACAATAAATCCTTTATGTACGAGACATAACTAAAAGAATGTTCATTATAATACGCAGCGAAAGACAATCCAAAAATACAAAATTGTAGCTATGTGTCGTAAAACATGGTTAATTTATCAGGAATATGTTTATAAAACGTATTGTCAATAAAATATGCACCTTATTGCGCGACAGGAAAGGTTATTCAATATAATAGGCACCACGACACTCACTACAACAAAAAATAGTTAACATGTTACATAGAGATAAATAGAGATAATCTAAAAATTCATTAATTTAATTACGGTACATTTGATTTATCTAAAATTTTGATACATCATTTTTATCATCGCCACGAGTCTGCCTGCAAAATTTCAGCTCGCTAGCTTACGAGGAAGTGGGTTAAAAATCGATTCAAAGTTTTTTCGGCACCACCCGCCTGCCTCAAGCAGACACCACAAGTTAATACAAAGGATTTAAAAATGAAATTATGTCTGTGTGCTTGTCCTTCATAGCTGACTAAACCTTTTATCTGATCGACATGTAAGCGCCCGGGATGGTCACTGGCAACTTTTTTTCTCAATTTAACACTCATGGGGCGCGTGGGGCCCATGTCATTTTTTGCTTATATGAGCTTTATAAAAATTAGTTTAAGCGTTAGCTCATGTATAAATTGATGGATCTTAACCAAACTTTGTATATAAAAACTTGATAGCCAATATTAAAATACTATGTGGCACTTAACTCCTAATGTCAATTTCTTCGTGCCCGGGGCCCCAAATGTCTTGTTTCGTAAGTATTTAAGATTTTATTCCCCATTCAATTTGATATCTTGAGAAGTATAGATAAATAGATCAATTATGAAATTGATTAAATTAAATATGTGTTTCTTATATAAAATCTTGCAACGAGTGGGCCAGGTGGCCCTTAATATTGTTTTTTGCTATATGAGCTTTATAAAAATTATTCTAAGCGTTAACTACTAGGAAAATGAATGGATCTTGACCAAACTTGAAGTATAAAAACGTCATATCCTATATTAAAATACTGTAGGGCACTGAACTCATAATGTCCATTTCTTCGGGGCTGGGGGCCCCGAATATCTTTTTTTGTAAATGTTTAAGATTTTATTTCGCATTCAATTTTATAAGATCTTGAAAGAAAAAAAAGATAAATAGATCCATGATGAAATTGATTGAATTAAATAGGTGTTTCTAATAATACATCTTGCACCGAAGTTTCCTGGGGGCCAATATTGTTGTTTTTTTTGCTTATATGAGCTATATAAAAATTAATTTAAGCTTTGGCTTATGGAAAATGAATGGATCTCGACCAAACTTTGTATACAAAAACTTGGTAGCCCATATTAAAATACTTAAGGGCACTGAACTTCTAATGTCAATTTCTTCGGGGCCGGGGGCCCCAAATGTCTTTTTTTCGTATATGTTTAAGATATTTTTCCCATTCACTTTTTAAAGTTCTTGAGAAATATATCCATGATGAAACTGAATTAAAATGAACAAGTTTTTTAAATTGTCTTGCACCGAATGGGCCGGCGGCCCCTTATTGTCATTTTTCCCTATATTAGCTATATAAAAATTAGTTTAAGCGTTAGATAATGAGAAAATAACTGGATTTGGACCAAACTTAGTTTATATAAACTTAAGAGCCTATATTAAATTACTATAGGGCACTGAACTCCTAATGTCGATTCCCTCGGAGCTGGGGGCCCCAAATGTCTTTTTTACTGAACGTTAATAATTGTATCCCCTATTCAATGTTACACGATATTGAGAAATGTAGCTGGAGTACAATAGCAATAAAAAATTAAATTATCACTCATTTTGGGGCCGGGGACCTTAATATCGTTTCTTCTTTTGTAAGCTTTTTAATTATTAATTTATTCATCCGTTTGCTATGAAACTTGGACTTTTTTTTTCGCACTTCCACGAAGGTTTCTGGCATAATTGTTTTTAAACATACCACTCATTGGTTTCTTTAAACTTATTCCTTTTTTACTGAGATTGTTGCAATGCATGACGGGTCTGTTAGTCCTATATAATAAAAGGAAATTTTCTGTGCAGTCATCGATAGCGATTGGTTCCTCAAACTCATTCAGACTCCTACAGCTAATCACTAGCGGAGAAAAATTAAATCTCATTTACATATCATGCGGACGTTCAAAATGAGTTCTTTTTGGTTCAGTTTTTTTCCAAGCGTTGGGATTTCTAGTCAACAACTTTGTTTTTACGGGTTATTTATTATAACTATAATGTATAGTATTTTTGACGTGATACACATGTATGGTCGGTCAAGACGCCGAGTCTCTCGACAAATCGCGGTGGATGGGAGGTAGGGTCTCTGGAAAGACTGCGGTGTGAGGGGGGGAGGTAGGGTCTTTGGACAAAGGGGGTGGGTAATGTTCTACCATGAACTTGACAGGTCACCCTACACTTATTCCCGTCCTTGGGCGGGCTTTGTTGCTAGTATGAAATAAATTAACATGTATTTCATCCATACTATATTCTCTCATTAAAACCTTTTTTTTAAATCCTTTATATTAACTCGTGGTTTCTGTTTGGTTGATTGTTTGCTTGCTTGTTTGCTTGCTTGCTTGTCGCCAAAACTTTGGATCGATTTTTAACCCACTTTCTCGTAAGCTAGCGAGCTGAAATTTTGCAGGCAGTTTCGTACCGATTATAAAAACGATGTATCAAAATTTCAGATCGATCGCATGTACCGTAATTAAATTATTGAATTTTTAGATTATTTTATTTATCTCTATGTATCTTGTTATTTTTTTAGATAGAGTGTCGCGGTGCGTATTATATTGAACGACCTTTCTGTCGTGCAATAAGGTGCGTATTTTATTGACAACACTTTTTTATAAACATTCCTGATCAGTGCGCATTATATTAAACACGTTTTACGACACAACTGCAATTTTGTATTTTTGGATGGTCTTGCGCTGCGTATTATAATGAACATTCTTTTAGTTACGTCTCGTACATAAAGGATTTATAGTCAAAAACTTGTTTTTTTACGGGTTTTTAAAATTTAATGTTTAAAGATATAAATATAAAAGATACTGTTTATTTTATTATTTTAAATTTTGCAAACATTTCACTTAGTGTTCTTATATCATGAAAATTCTCTTTTCAATTATAATTATCTAGATTTATAGTAATTATTGCAGGTTTATATCTGAGTAACTCTCCCACAGCTGAGAGAGTTACTATATATATCAACACAAGTGTTAAATTACTTTATATTTCTTGAACATTGAACTTTGCCTGGTAATATATCATTAAGTATTATTGACTTCAGATTTGCAATGGAGCCTTGCAGTTGTTTGGAGGCTATGGGTACTTGAAGGACTATCCTGTCCAACAATACATGAGAGACACCAGAGTACACTGTATATTAGAAGGTACGCAATCCATACCAATAATATTCTTTAACTCTTTAAAACATTTGAATAAACTATTTTTTAAAATTAGATATTCTATTGCCAACAATTTTTAAATTAGGACAACACATTAATATCTGGAACATTGGACTTTTGTTTTTCCCAGACTTTTGTCCATTTGAGTCACTTCTTCTTCTACATATTCTTTTGGCCTGAGACTTAGTCTCTTAAAGCCTTGGCTAATACCTGGGCAACCTGCTTCATCTGCTGAGCAGTGCCATATAACATTGTCTTCACGTGGAACTCTGTTGTCTCCCTAACCTCCCCGGCTATGTCTAGCGCGGGACACCAAGTTAACAGGTGTAGTACTGTTTCAGAGGCTTGGCTGCAATGATGGCAGTTCGAGTCCCTGTTATGGTCTAGCCTGTTGAAATATGAGTTAGTTAAGCAGTTCTCTGTTCGCATTTTAGTCACTAAACTCTGGTGTTTGGGACACAAACTCCACCACTGGTCTGATCGACTTGACCTGGACATGTATTCGCTAACATGTCCATTTGAGTCACTAAACCGTGAAAATAATTCAATCAGTTCAGTTCTTAGGCTTGAAATGTTTTTTCTGTGAATTTATCACAACAAAAATGCAGGACTAAACACAAACCATAGATAAGCGTAGGACGCAATAATCTTCTGTATAAGATAAGATAAAATTCTAAGTGCTACTTTTCTATGCTATTTAATAGGAACCAATGAAATCATGCGAATGTTGGTATCCAGAGACCTACTGACAGAGAGATGAGGCTAATCTACGCTGATATTTGACTACTAACAACAGATTGGATCAGACAGATCACTATCTAGTGCTGAACTTTATGCTGATATTTGACTAACAACAGATTGGATCAGACAGATCACTATCTAGTGCTGAAATTTATGCTGATATTTGACTAACAACAGATTGGATCAGACAGATCACTATCTAGTGCTGATCTTTATGCTGATATTTGACTAACAACAGATTGGATCAGACAAATCACTCTCTAGTGCTGAACTTTATACTGATATTTGTTTTTTATAAAAATGTAATGTTTGGTAAATAAAAATTTTTTAAATACATGTACGTAATGTGTTATTGGAGAAGATTGTGGCTGATTTCATTGCTGTTACATACTATACATTGATGTTACATACTATACATTGATGTTACTTTAAATGTTGCAATAGGATTTAAGGCAAAAAATCATATGCAAAAATCAAAGTGTCGCTACCTGCTTCTAAAAGAGGAGAGGAGAATTTCATGGCTGAGCTTTACAAAATTTTAGTGAGATTTGGCCAATAAAAAATACATGAGTCAATTCATTCTTTTCTCTTAATTATTTTGTTCTTATATATAAAATATGTGCCTGGCATTTTGTCTATTTTTGTCCATTTCACTCAATAAAGTACTCACACACCAAATATCACATCAAAGTCAGTCCTCCTTAGTGTTAAACCTTGTGATCAGTTGTTGTCAAAAGCAAGAAATCAATTTCATAGGCACATAAAAAAACTAACGGGCCGTCCATAAATGACATCAAGTCATGCACATAGGGGGGTCGACCATTTGTGACGAGGGGCGGGGTGTTTAGGAACTGTGACCTCTGACGTCTCATCAAAAACTCGCAACTTTAAATAAAAGTTTTACTTAAATATTTGATTGCTTACAAATTACAGTGGAACCTCTTATAACGAGCATAATTCGTTCCAGAATTTTACTCGTTAAGCGAAACAATCTTTAAACGTAACAATTTTCCCCATACAAATCAATGTAAAATACGATAATGCGCTCCATGCTAAAAAATACTCATTTTTCAACAAAAAATGTATTAACATTTATTCAAATAAAATTACTTATGAATTGTTAAGGAGTGTAAGCACTTGGAATACAATTTAGATTTGAAACAAACAAGTAAATAAAAACATGAATTTATGACAAATAATTAATCCTTTTTAACTAGAAAACTGTCTAAAGACACTTGTTTTTGCAGACGCTTCAAAATTTGACGAAAATGTGGCGTAACCGTTTGGTAGGCAATCTTGACACTCCCTTAGAAGCATCCATCTCCTTAGTTTTGTTCTTGTGAATAGTGCAGATCATTGATTTTGACCGATTGTATGTGCGCGCTAGATTAGCCACGCTCACACCTTGTCCTCGCGTTTCAATGATTTTACGATTCAATGATTTTACGTTTCATTTTAACAGTTATTTTTTATTCCTTATGATTGTCTTCTTGTGTTTTTTTCTTTGACATTTTAGCACAGGTTATTACATTTTGCACATTAAAAAATTACGAATACTGTCTTAATATAAAATTTGTAAAAAACAGGTGATTACACATGAAAACAATACGCTAACAGACCGAGTGCTAAACACAGAATAATACATCTGTGCAGAAGTCCCTGCTCACAATTTATTTTTTTGCTCCTTATGCGAATTACTCGTTATGAGAGGTCCTGCTGTATTTAATGACGCTTTAAATGACTTCACGCCTGTTACGATTTTAGTGTGCAGCCTTACACTAAAAGCAAAGCAATGCTGCTGGTTTATTGTAAGGAGTTAGCTGCTGGTTTATTGTAAGGATAAAAAGTTAAAAAGAAACATTTATGACAACTTCGAAAGTTAAAGCCTTTGATAGTGAACATTAACTTAAAAGATTATTCTAAAATTAGTTACCGTAAGTAAGATGTGCATGCACCTTCTTTTTAATATTCTCCCCCCACCCCCCAACCATATATGCACCCTTACACAAAATTGAATATTCAAATTTATTCACACTATAAATGGATGGTCCAACACTTCCATGGACAAAAAATAATTCACAAATTACATTTTTTTAAATGTGGATTCATTCCCTTTTAATTATATGTTAAAATAGAGTAACTGGTGGAGCTGCAACAGTACATTTTAGTTATATGTAGAATAAAGTAACTGGTGGAGCTGCAACAGTACATTTTAGTTATATGTAGAATAAAGTAACTGGTGGAGCTGCAACAGTACATTTTAGTTATATGTAGAATAAAGTAACTGGTGGAGCTGCAACAGTACATTTTAGTTATATGTAGAATAAAGTAACTGGTGGAGCTGCAACAGTACATTTTAGTTATATGTAGAATAGAATAACTGGTGGAGCTGCAACAGTGGATTGGAACATCGTTTTGTAGAGGCAGTTAATTTTATTTATTACTGTATAATGAGGTTTACAAGTTGGTAAATTTTAAGACAGAATAATAAGTGGAACAATAGGTGTTTTTTTTAAATCTATAGATAGAACCTATCTTCAAATAAACATGACTGCAGCTAATTATTTTAACATTTTGGGGAGTCATGAAACAATTCTAAAATATTCTGGAGTTTTTGCAAACCTTTCAGAAAATATGTGATTTCGGTTGTAGAGATTTACTTTTCTTCAATAATTTTTTTGTTTTCAAATCGATATAAACTGCTAGTATTCACTAGTATCTTGTTGGTGAAACAATATATAAACTGCTAGTATTCACTAGTATCTTGGTGAAACAATATATAAACTGCTAGTATTCACTAGTATCATGTTGGTGAAACAATATATAAACTGCTAGTATCATGTGGGTGAAACAATATATCACATCTGAACCCATCAAAAGATTTCTTATGCCTGCTGAGTAAACAGTTGAAATAATGTTTTATACCTGTTAAATTTTTACACTTAATAAGAATATTTTCTTTGTTTTGTACATTTAACATATACATGACCTATTGACCCCATCAACTGAGCATGATGGCTATTTATATATGACCTATTGACCCTATCAACTGAGCATGATGGCTATTTATACATGAACTATTGACCCTATCAACTCAGCATATTGGCTATTTTTGTGGTTAAACAAACAATTTCATTTCCAAATTCTACTCATATACTTTATTTATACTCATAAGCTAAAGCCCAATTTCATGTGGGATGGAAATCCCCACGTTACATTATAAACATTGACATTACAAAATAGAAACTATCGACAAAAACTTTGAGCAGATATAAAGTAAGGTGATTACAAGCAATCAAGAGAAGATGGATTTGTAATTTACAAATTTTATTACCCAAGAGTTTTAAGAAAATATGCATCCAGCAGAATATATTTAAATATTTCCCTCATGTCATTGTAACAAAAAATTCTATCATGTAATTCATAAAATATTTCACAGCACAAAAAATTATTGGGGATGAAAAAAATAGCGGTATGAACATTCAAAATATAAATGGTGTCAAGTTGTTCCTAGCACATCACTAAGTTAGACTTATCTGGAACCTAGCTAAACTATTTATTGAAAATGTTAAATAATTTAAGATACTTAAATAAACTTACTGGTTCCTATCAAATACAAATTTAATTGGGGACGTCAGTAAATAATTACATTTCAATTGTCTTATTTATTGAGAATCTATCAATTAAATTAACAATTCTGTATAAAATAGTACTAAGCAATTAAAAATTCTGGATAAAAGAGTAATCTAATCACAGAGGTTTGACTATCAACTATTTAAAATAATAAATCACCTTATTATTCAAATGAGCAGGTGCAGTTAATAAAAAAGACATGTATCAAACAAAACGTCACTAACAGTCATAACATATTGGATAACTTTGAGATAGTTGGAAAAATACAAAAATAAAATATAATTGGCTATTTGTTTTATGGATACTAAAGTTATCCACTTGACACATATCACAAGCTTTACATGACACGACATGACATTACATGACATGACATATGACATTACATACACGCAAGTTTACGTTCAATTTTTGTTACAATCAATGACAATTTACTCTGTAATGTGTCAAAATCTTATTGTTGAAATTTAAAAATGAGTTGATCTCTACAACTGTATGTGCATCCATCATAGTTTTTAACATAGATTTCTTGAATAAATTATTGATGAATCAAAGTGTACTCAAAGAGTCATTCTGCCTTGCTAGAATTACCTGAGAAACTTAAAACAATTGTCTCAAAGCAACAAAAAAGTCTTACTAACAACATACAGAAAGCTATCAAAAATAAATAAGTATACTTTGGTGTTCATACTTATGAAAATGCCATACTCAGGCCTGCATACTGTCTTTGTATTAATAAAAAAAGAAAAATTTAAAACGTGGGGAAAAAAGAGGTATTGGAACTATAATCCATTGCCGAAAGAATTGTTAAACAAAGCAAAAACATGAAAAAAATGTCTAATTTTGCAAAGCAAACTAATGCAGAAGTGAAAAAAAATTGGGATTATTATGTCTTTCATTTAACACAAGAATTGTTCGTACAGCATTAAAATAGTTAATTTTACCATTTTAGGCTACAATGGCTTAATATGACAAAAAAATTTTTTTAATTTAACAATCAATCATTGATAAATATAAGCAATTTGGGACTGACATTACAAAGTCATATTGATCCTCAATCTTGATGTCAAAGGTGAATCAAAGATTTATCAAATATATTGTCATCTCAATCTAATGACGAGCTGTGTCAACGTTGGCCTCATACCAGTCACATGTTTCCTTGATGGCTACAACAATACAAAATAAACTTTGAGATCATCAAAATTCTATCAAATGATCAATGATTCCCCCCCCCCTTTTTTTAAAGCAACATTTAATTAATTTTCTATTCACTCGACACTCTAAGTAAACTCTTACCTTGTTTAATAGGTGTGTATTTAAAGTCTGGTAAATACGTCTAAGTAAACTCTTAATAGGTGTAAATTTAAAGTCTGGTAAATAATGTCTAAGTAAACTCTTACCTTGCTTAATAGGTGTGAACTTAAAGTCTGGTAAATACGTCTAAGTAAACTCTTACCTTGTTTAATAGGTGTAAATTTAAAGTCTGGTAAATAATGTCTAAGTAAATTCTTACCTTGTTTAATAGGTGTAAATTTAAAGTCTGGTAAATAATGTCTAAGTAAATTCTTACCTTGTTTATTAGGTGTGAACTTAAAGTCTGGTAAATACGTCTAAGTAAACTCTTACCTTGTTTAATAGGTGTAAATTTAAAGTCTGGTAAATAATGTCTAAGTAAATTCTTACCTTGTTTAATAGGTGTGAACTTAAAGTCTGGTAAATACGTCTAAGTAAACTCTTACCTTGTTTAATAGGTGTAAATTTAAAGTCTGGTAAATACGTCTAAGTAAACTCTTACCTTGTTTAATAGGTTTAAATTTAAAGTCTGGTAAATACGTCTAAGTAAACTCTTACCTTGTTTAATAGGTGTAAATTTAAAGTCTGGTAAATACGTCTAAGTAAACTCTTACCTTGTTTAATAGGTGTAAATTTAAAGTCTGGTAAATACGTCTAAGTAAACTCTTACCTTGTTTAATAGGTGTAAATTTAAAGTCTGGTAAATAATGTCTAAGTAAACTCTTACCTTGTTTAATAGGTGTGAACTTAAAGTCTGGTAAATAACGTCTAAGTTTTGCATTGCTGGCTGTTTTCTTGAACTGACCATCTGATTTTGTTGTATCTTGCTGAGACTTTGGTCAAGGAGCATCAACTAACAACAAGCTATTAATCAGTTCAACAAAAATAGCTCATCTTTCCTATACTAATGATTAGTAAGTTCAACAATGAAAGCTAATCTTTTCTATAACAATGATTTAGTAGGTTCAACAATAAAAGCTAATCTTTTCTATAACAATGATTTAGTAAGTTCCAATAAAGGTTAACTCAGGAGTTCCACAAGGAACTGTGCTAGGTCCCTTACTCTTTTTAATTTATATAAATGATTTACCCAACAACATCTCAACAGGTACAAAAGTTAGGTTATTTGCTGATGATTGTATAATCTATAGAACAATTAAATCAGAACAAGACAGCAAAATTTTACAAAAAGACTTAGATGAATTGATAAAATGGGAAACTAACTGGAGTATGTCTTTCCACCCAGAAAAGTGTCAACTGTTAAGAGTAACAAAGAAAAAGAAACAAATAAATTCAAATATTACATTCATGGAAAAGAACTGACCCAAACTAAAGATGCAAAATACTTAGGAGTCTTAATAAATGAGAAACTATCATGGAATCCCCATGTCAATGAAGTTATTAAAAAATCAAACAAAACCTTAGGCTTTATAAAAAGGAACTTTAACAAATGTAATAGAGATATAAAACTAAAATGCTACCTCACTTTGGTGAGACCTGTACTAGAATATGCATCTTCTGTATGGGACACATCCACCAAAGAAAACATTGATAAACTAGAACAAATTCAAAAAAGAGCTGCCAGATTCATTACTGGAGAATATTCGAAACTGACAAGAATAACACCATTAGTTAAATCATTAAACCTTGAAACACTAGAGGATAGAAGAACCAAGAGCAAAGTAGTAATCATACATAAAGCTATTAATTCTAATTTAGAAATACTACACAAAGATAACTTAATACAACCCTCAGATAGACATAAGGAT
Source organism: Ampullaceana balthica (assembly GCA_944989445.1). NCBI lineage: Eukaryota > Metazoa > Mollusca > Gastropoda > Lymnaeidae > Ampullaceana > Ampullaceana balthica. The sequence goes on from CALYLW010000844.1 coordinate 118,663, forward strand.
AAAAACACCTTTCTTATTCCGTATGCAAGAACAAACACATACAAGTTTTCCTTCTTCCCGTCCGGAATTCGGGCGTGGAATGGGTTGCCTGAAGAATCCAGGAAAACCAACACTTTATCAACATTTAAATCTCTAATAAAAATGCAGGACTAAACACAAACCATAGATAAGCGTAGGACGCAATAATCTTCTGTATAGAAGGAGCGTCTGTAAACAGATAAGATAAGTTCAACAATGAAAGCTCATCTTTTCTATAACAATGATTTAGTAGGTTCAACAATGAAAGCTCATCTTTCCTATACTAATGATTTAGTAGGTTCAACAATAAAAGCTCATCTTTTCTATTATTATGATTTAGTAGGTTCAACTAATCTTCTCTATAACAAATATTTGACTAATTTACATTGCTGTCTGATACACCAAAGAAACAAATGAATACTTTTAAAAAATTAATAAAATTATGATTAGCTTTATTTTTCTTCTGGTTCAATGCATATTTAATGACAGGGACAGGTCAAATATTTTGTACTGATGACAAGCAGACTTTTTTTGGTAGAATATTTTTGTTCAAAATAGATGACAAGAGAGGGAAGTGTTAGTTTTGACCATATTAAAGTGACACAAAAATAGCTAACATATTTAAGCATAATTCAATTTTCAAAGCCATGATTTTTTTTAAAACATTTTTTTCACAGGAAAAGAGTTGTTTTTAAATGTCCTAAACTTACAGTCGAAACCGGTTAAGTCGACGGTGTTGGGGTATGAAAAATGGCATCGAGATAACTGATGATCGAGTTAAAACAAAAACCAATATGGCGGCAAAATATTAACATGCGCTTGAAATTTCTCTATGTACGTGTTGTGCGTTAATTAGTGATGGGACGATTAATCAGAATCGTATCGGAATATCGGGACCCTATTTCTTCCCTCTTTCCTAAGATGTTAAGGCCGTTCGTTTTTAAGGACCGTTTAAGTTTAAATATAACCCTTTGTTGCGTTAGTGGAGTTTTTTTCCCTAGTACATAACTATAACGAAGTCATATACTCCTGCCCGCCATGCCGCAGCGCGCGCGCCGTCTTGCGGTGATTCCCAGGTTGAGCGATACTGTGCCTTTGACTTGCCTTACAAGCTACACAAATAAGTAAACTACACATCCCCTCATTGTCCCCGAACAATTCTCTTCCTAATAATCTTCTTTGGGTCTGTCCCCTCAGCTTACAATGGACTTAGAATTCCTTCAGTAACTTGATGCTAATCGGACTAACCAACAACAATGGTGTGGGAGATTGAGAGTGGGGGTGGGTAAACTGTCTGTAGTCTGTTATATTATATATTTTAAAATCTGGGGAGCCTTGTTTACAGTAAGCACCCTATGATTTTTCGTCCCATCACTAGTGTTAATAAATGAGAATGTACATGCACATGATTTTCGAGTTTTTTTTTACACAAAGGCGTTGCCGTTATTTGTTTATCATGACCTATATATGACTCATAACAAAGCGAACTCTTCTCTATAAAAGTGTACAAAAACAAATTAGGAACTCCTTTTGAACCTTCAACTTTGATACATTTTAATTAATTCTAACCAATAGTTAAATGGCTTTTGCACACGGCCACTTCTTATGAATGAAACAATTAGAACAAAGCAGTAGTAATAGTAATAGAGTCAAAATGAGGTTGGAGGATGAATGGTTGCCAATGACAACAAGTCTGCACACGGTACATTTTGTTATTCCATACGCAACGACATGTTTTAGACATGCAATTCTGCGTGCATCTTTGCTATTGGAGCAATGACGTAATACTCGGCATCACTTACGCGGCCGATTGCCGAGTATCTCAGAGTATACAAAAATCGGCCGATGCCGAGTAGCCGAACCGATCGGTTCAGCCCTATCGATAAGAACATTTTCAAAAGCTGGTGATTTAAGTTAGTAACACAGCGCTGTGCGCAAGTGGGCTGTGACGTCACCAGCGAGGCAGAAATTTTATTCCTTCACTTGGTTATAAAAAATCACATCTAACATTTTCAAAAGCTGGCGATTGGTCATGGGGATCGAGATAACCAACATTAAGTGGCAAATTTGACCCTTTTTTGTGCTTGTGTTATGAGGTTTTGGCGACTTTAAAAAATCGAATTAAACGACGAGAAAATGCATAGACAAAGAGAGAAGTTGGCGGTTCCAATAAAAAACGTCGACATAATAGGGTGGGCAAGTTAACCGAGCTCGAGTTAAGTGGGTTCCACTGTAATTGGATAGAACTCAACATACAATTTGCAGCTTTATGGTCTCCCAGCCAAGACTGCAGCATTGATCTCACATATACTTATGATTGAACTGATCAAGGATACAATGACCTCCCCTGTGAATCCCATAGCCTCTACCACCAAATCTGCTGCCTCCTTGATGGACACCTCATCCTCTTCACCAACTGAAAACACAATCAATAGCACAATCAATATTCCTTTGTGTATTTAAGTGATGGGAAAGTCATGGTTGTTTATGATAAGTTATTACTGTCTAAACAGTAAAGAAACACACTGATGGGTCAACATGGTTTAATGCTAAGTTATTGATTTTATTGAAGATAACTGAACAAGTTTGGTTGCATCCACTTTTTAGTTAGTCTTTAGTTCAGGCTCTTATTGTTGTGTTGTAACTAAGTTAGTCTTTAGTTTAGGCTTTTATTTTTGTATGGCAACTAAATTAACATCGCTACAATAACCACAGTACTACAGTAACCACAGTACTACAGTAACCACAGTACTACAATAACCACAATAACCATGGTACTGCAATAACCACAGTAATGCTATAACCACAGTAATGCAATAACCACAGTAATGCAATAACCACGGTACCACAGTAACCACGGTACCGCAATAACCACAGTAATGCAATAACCACAGTAATGCAATAACCACAGTAATGCAATAACCACGGTACCACAGTAACCCCGGTACTGCAATAACCACAATAACCACGGTACTGCAATAACCACAATAACCACAGTAATGCAATAACCCCGGTACCACAATAACCACAGTACTACAGTAACCACAGTACTACAATAGCCCAGTACCACAATAACCACAGTACTACAATAACCACAGTACCACAATAACCACAGTACTACAATACCCAGTACTACAATAACCACAGTACTACAGTAACCACAGTACCACAATAACCACAGTACTACAATAACCACAGTACTACAGTAACCACAGTAACCACAGTACTATAGTAACCACGGTACTATAGTAACCACGGTACTACAATTACTACAGTAAATTACCTGAAAGAATGATGGGAGAGACCTCATCATACTCTCTGAGTACCCACAAGAACAAGCGGCCAAGGTCCAGGGAATAAATGAACTGTCGTCTGGGTGATCCTGTGCCCCAGATCACAAAGGGTGTGCAACTGGCTGAAGTTATTCAAAGGTTTCACATTTAATCAATTAGGCAAACATTTTGTGTCATTTCAAACATGAGAGAATAAATTCACAACAACATTAGAGAATACATTCACAATAACATGAGAGAATAAATTCACAATAACATGAGAGAATACATTCACAATAACATCAGAGAATAAATTCACAATAACATCAGAGAATAAATTCACAATAACATCAGAGAATAAATTCACAATAACATCAGAGAATAAATTCACAATAACATGAGAGAATAAATTCACAATAACATGAGAGAATAAATTCACAATAACATCAGAGAATAAATTCACAATAGCATTAAAGAATAAATTCACGATAAGATCAAAGAATAAATTCACAATAACATCAGAGAATAAATTCACAATAACATGAGAGAATAAATTCACAATAACATTAAAGAATAAATTCGCAATAACATCAGAGAATAAATTCACAATAACATGAGAGAATACATTCACAATAACATCAGAGAATAAATTCACAATAACATCAGAGAATAAATTCACAATAACATCAGAGAATAAATTCACAATAACATTAGAGAATAAATTCACAATAACATTAAAGAATAAATTCACAATAACATTAGAGAATAAATTCACAATAACATTAGAGAATAAATTCACAATAACATGAGAGAATAAATTCACAATAACATCAGAGAATAAATTCACAATAACATGAGAGAATAAATTCACAATAACATTAGAGAATAAATTCACAATAACATCAGAGAATAAATTCACAATAACATGAGAGAATAAATTCACAATTACATCAGAGAATAAATTCACAATAACATTAAAGAATAAATTCACGATAAGATCAGAGAATAAATTCACAATAACATGAGAGAATAAATTCACAATTACATCAGAGAATAAATTCACAATAACATGAGAGAATAAAGTCACAATAACATGAGAGAATAAATTCACAATAACATGAGAGAATAAATTCACAATTACATCAGAGAATAAATTCACAATAACATGAGAGAATAAAGTCACAATAACATGAGAGAATAAATTCACAATAACATGAGAGAATAAATTCACAATAACCCACTAAAAATGACAAAGTGATTAATTAGTGAAACATTTTCTAACCATAAAACTAAATGTTTTATTTTCTTAAAATTGTATTTTAAATAGAATGGTGAAATGTTTGGAAATTCTTGGTTGTTGTTGTTTTGTTTTTAGGGCTGGCGGGGTGGGTGAAGGAAGAGGTGTGAACTGTGGGGTGGTGGGTGAAGGAAGAGGTGTGAACTGTGGGGTGGTGGGTGAAGGAAGAGGTGTGAACTGTGGGGTGGTGGGTGAAGGAAGAGGTGTGAACTGTGGGGTGGTGGGTGAAGGAAGAGGTGTGAACTGTGGGGTGGTGGGTGAAGGAAGAGGTGTGAACTGTGGGGTGGTGGGTGAAGGAAGAGGTGTGAACTGTGGGGTGGTGGGTGAAGGAAGAGGTGTGAACTGTGGGGTGGTGGGTGAAGGAAGAGGTGTGAACTGTGGGGTGGTGGGTGAAGGAAGAGGTGTGAACTGTGGGGTGGTGAGTGAAGGAAGAGGTGTGAACTGTGGGGTGGTGGGTGAAGGAAGAGGTGTGAACTGTGGGGTGGTGGGTGAAGGAAGAGGTGTGAACTGTGGGGTGGTGGGTGAAGGAAGAGGTGTGAACTGTGGGGTGGTGGGTGAAGGAAGAGGTGTGAACTGTGGGGTGGTGGGTGAAGGAAGAGGTGTGAACTGTGGGGTGGTGGGTGAAGGAAGAGGTGTGAACTGTGGGGTGGTGGGTGAAGGAAGAGGTGTGAACTGTGGGGTGGTGGGTGAAGGAAGAGGTGTGAACTGTGGGGTGGTGGGTGAAGGAAGAGGTGTGAACTGTGGGGTGGTGGGTGAAGGAAGAGGTGTGAACTGTGGGGTGGTGGGTGAAGGAAGAGGTGTGAACTGTGGGGTGGTGGGTGAAGGAAGAGGTATGAACTGTGGGGTGGTGGGGGAAGGAAGACGTGTGAACTGTGGGGTGGTGGGTGAAGGAAGAGGTGTGAACTGTGGGGTGGTGGGTGAAGGAAGAGGTATGAACTGTGGGGTGGTGGGGGAAGGAAGACGTGTGAACTGTGGGGTGGTGGGTGAAGGAAGAGGTGTGAACTGTGGGGTGGTGGGTGAAGGAAGAGGTGTGAACTGTGGGGTGGTGGGGTGAAGGAAGAGGTGTGAACTGTGGGGTGGTGGGTGAATGAAGAGGTGTGAACTGTGGGGTGGTGGGTGAAGGAAGAGGTGTGAACTTTGCTATCATCTGAAAAGTAAAAAACAAATATAAAGACATCCAAACTTACAGATGACAGTGATAAGTGACTGTACTTTTACATATGGGAATAGAAACTGAATGCCTCACACAATGAGTTCAGTAAAAGCCACCATACTCCATGGGGCTCTCTCATCAAACAACTAGCATTGACCAAAGCCACCATAACCCATGGGGCCCTCTCATCAAACAACTGGCATTAACCAAGTGCCATTATAATTTAAATAAACCACTTGAATAAAAGATTTAAGTAATCTTACAAAAGCAAAAACTAAAATTGATATTTGTATAGATAATTATGAACGTGAACTTTTCTTTACCTTTAGCTTCATAAACTTTGCGAATGAGACCTGGGAGAACATGGCCATCTTCAAGATTAAAATTGTCATGTGGTCCAAAAACATTGGTTGGAATGACGGAAGTAAATTTACGACCATGCTGTAAATGGTAGCCCCTGGAGATGAGAATACAATCAAGTTATAGACCAAGTCAGTCACACTTTACCTGCATGCTTACAATCAAGTTATAGACCAAGTCAGTCACACTTTACCTGCATGCTTACAATCAAGTTATAGACCAAGTCAGTCACACTTTACCTGCATGCTTACAATCAAGTTATAGACCAAGTCAGTCACACTTTACCTGCATGCTTACAATCAAGTTATAGACCAAGTCAGTCACACTTTACCTGCATGCTCTACTAGGCGCATAAAACCATCCTCAAACGTCAATCACATTAAACCTTAAATATGCTACATGATGTAGCGATTATGCATCAATTAAACTAAAACAACCCCCCCCCTCCCCAACCTTCAGTACATCTTTTCTAAACTACAAGACCGTGAAATGTAACAACACTGGTCCATGAGATAGAACAATTAAACAACTCATGCTGTAAAGATAATGAGCCCTCTTGATTCAAACTAACAATGTAATGTAAAGAACATACTTTAGTTCAATGCACTCACTTGTTTTGTACATCTATCATGCGTTTAGCAAAGGAGTAGCCAAAATTGCTGTCATGGGGTGCACCATTGTGGACCTGGATAGCCAAAACGTTTTGTTTAATAAATGATAACATTTTTATTAGTGATAAAACAAACGTTTTGTTTAATAATGATAACATTTTTATTAGTGATAAAACAAACGTTTTGTTTAATAATGATAACATTTTTATTAGTGATAAAACATACATTTTGTTTAATAATGATAACATTTTTATTAGTGATAAAACAAAAGTTTTTGTTTAATAATGATAACATTTTTATTAGTGATAAAACATACATTTTGTTTAATAATGATAACATTTTTATTAGTGATAAAACATACGTTTTGTTTAATAATGATAACATTTTTTATTAGTGATAAAACATACATTTTGTTTAATAATGATAACATTTTTATTAGTGATAAAACATACGTTTTGTTTAATAATGATAACATTTTTATTGGTGATAAAACAAACGTTTTGTTTAATAATGATAACATTTTTATTAGTGATAAAACAAACGAGACTAATCCATTAGCATGTTACGTAAATTATTTAAAGAGTTAACTCCAAAAAAATATGTATTATGTTATGTATTACGTGCGTGGCATTATCCCCACAATGAATGTGAAAACTTGAATTGTTCCAGAAATAAGAAAGTATTTATTCAGAATTTTAATCAAGTTCAGACTTTTGGGAGGGAGAAGTTAATCGTTACATCATAATTAATGACTCCAAATAAAATAGTAAACATAAATATATATGTTTTTAAATAAGTTACCATTGTTTCATCAATAGGATATGTGGTTTTGTCTGGAAAGATACACGTGGACAGACAGGACACAACCTTCTGGACATTGTATTGATGACTGATGCTAAGGACGTTGTCGTTGATCTGGGAGTTGACTCTCTAAACAAAGACATTTTAGTATTTCTTTTTTAGCATGAACTTTACTCTCCAATACAAATTAAATTTTATCAATAATTAAATTTATATTAACTTAACATGTATTACATGTGAAACTTTAAAAAAAATAATTTTAAGCTAGAGGCAAGACTTACAAAAAAGTCTAAGTTGTATTTGAGATTACGAAAGAGTCCTCCAACCATAGCTGCCAAATGAATGACGTGTGTTGGTTTGATCCTCTCAAATAATGCCTCCGTGGAATTGCGATCTCTGAATGAAATAAAAAGATATTTATTCAGACAATATAAAATTCAAAAATAATTTGTTTGTTATGCATAAATTTTACATGAATTGATGGATCTTGACAAAAATTGACACATATCTATCTTGATCCCAATTCAAGTATATGTGATGTTTAAATTTTACATAAACTTATTCAGCACCACCAACAACATTATTCAGACCAGGGCCCATCAACAACATTATTCAGACCAGGACCCACCAACAATATTATTCAGACCAGGGCCCACCAACAATATTATTCAGACCAGGGCCCACCCACAATATTATTCAGACCAGGGCCCACCCACAATATTATTCAGACCAGGGCCCACCCACAATATTTGTTCTTCTTTTATGAGCGATGATGTAAATACATTTTAAACATTGGATGCCACATGGATCTAGATCAAATTTACAAATGTATTACACAAAAGCTCAATGACACATATTAAAATAGTAAAGAGAATTTCAATTTGTATATCAAGGAGTACCATCCATACTGACATACTGAAGAGACTTTGACCCATAATATCCCCCCCCCCGTAAAAAACAATGACAAGCTAAATGATTAATTAAAGCTCTGACATTCTTCAACTGACTTTCAAAGGTTTCAATTATTTATTGTATTTTCACTATCTCCTTTCATTCAAGTGAAAAATAAAAAGTCAAAATTTACCTTTCAACTTAAACGAATAATGGTTACAGCTATTGCAATTTTTTTAAAGATTTTATTTTTGCATGGGAAAAAAATAATGACTAAAAAACATATGGGATACTGCAAGGAATGGATGGCGATAAATTGAAAACTGCTTTCATTTGGTTGGCACAGATATTATTTTTCTCTGGAGCAAAATTATAGACCATATAATTACCTTAATTGACAAGACTTTGAATCAAATATATCATCTTTTAAAAATTAAGGGTAAGGTGTAGCCATATAGAATGGGACTGCGATAAAGCTTTTAAATAAAATACAAAATGCATAAATAAATTGTGCAAATGAAAACAGTAAATTTGAGCTTTATTTTTTAAACTAACATGACAGTAGAGGTTTCGGCTAATGCCTTCATTTTATTTAACCACGTTTTATTAACTCGCTTTCGTTCATATTTGTTTGTCCAATATTTTTTCAAATCTGCCAACGTAAAATTGAACCACTTCTGATGGTCCTAGAGATCTGAAAATTTCACCACAGATAGATCTTGGATGACAATGCATTGTATAAAAACTTCAGATTTATCGAATGTACCGTTATTAAATTATTGAACTTTTTAGTTTATCTATAGTCTATATATAATCATCTGTACCGTCTGCTTTTGTTGACATCCGTGAGTTCACTCCGGGACCACATCACAATGTTTTTAAAACGTTGGACGGGCGATGGGAGGTGTTTGGTAAAATAAATAGAGGTAAAAAAAAATTTTAAACCAGGTTGTTATAAGTGGACTAAAAAGAATAAAATAAATAGAAGTAAAAAAAAGATTTTTAAAAACCTCGTTTTTATAACCGGACTAAAAAGAAGAAAATAATTTTAAACTTATAAGTTCAAGTACTTTGATTTAATATGACTAAAAACGTGGGGCGGGTGTTTGGTATAAAAATTAAAGATTTCTAATTTAGAAGGCAAAGGAGAAATCTATAAGTGAGAGTATGAGTGAGTTGCATATGTTAAGCCTCATAAGCGCCTGCCCCACGTTTTTATTCATATTAAATGAAAGTACTTGAACTTATAAGTTTTAAATTATTTTTTTCTTTTTAGTCCGCTTATTATAACGTGGTTTTTAAAAATCTTTTTTTTACTTCTATTTATGTTATTGTTCAGACGCTCAAGTCAAATACATGATGCATGCCTGTATTCAAACCTGCTACATTTTTCTCAAACTTTCTTCCTTTTTTAACATTTTAATCCTTTTTTGTCACCTTTATTACAATTTTATGTATCTACACTCTATGGTTGGTTTAGTCTTATCTTATCTTATCTGTTTATAGACGCTCCTTCTATACAGAAGATTATTGCGTCCTACGCTTATCTATGGTTTGTGTTTAGTCCTGCATTTTTATTAGAGATTTAAATGTTGATAAAGTGTTGGTTTTCCTGGATTCTTCAGGCAACCCATTCCACGCCCGAATTCCGGACGGGAAGAAGGAAAACTTGTATGTGTTTGTTCTTGCATACGGAATAAGAAAGGTGTTTTTATCCTTATGTCTATCTGAGGGTTGTATTAAGTTATCTTTGTGTTGTATTTCTAAATTAGAATTAGTGTTAGACTTGTATAATTTGAGCTTTGCACCAATTTATTTTAAAACTGTTTAGCGTTAGACTTGTATAATTTGAGCTTTGCAACAATTTATTTGAAAGTTGTTAAGTGCTAGACTTGTATAATTTGAGCTTTGCACCAATTTAACTGAAAGAGCCAATAAACCCTGTCTGATGACCCATGTAGGGCTTATAACAATGCTTCAACCAGGAGAAATTGGTTACACAGTTAACAAAAGGCTCAAAAGTCTTTATGATTTTGTATTTCTATATTTACTCCATCAATAACACTTTGGTTTGACCCGAGGGCAATGAAATGTTCACCAGGTAAGCACGTGTTACCCATAATCAATCCCATGAGCATCCTTTCATTGCCGTCTTCTTCTACCCCTAACAACTTTGAAATTACTCAAGTATTGATTCTATGACATGGCCTCATACTTGATATTGTAATCAATAGTTTCACCCATTAAGCTCAAATTTAATGACAACATTTTAACATCCAGGAAATCTGATTGTATCAATTTAAATGAACCGCTGCAATGGGCAATAACGTTATTCTGAGTCATCTTTACAAAGAGAGGAGGTGGTCGATGAATAAATGTTACCAAAAGACAGACAATAGTTGGTATGGACAAGGTCAGAAGCTAATTGTAGGAATATATGTTTTTACAAATGAAATTGTTATATTGTATAGGCTTCTATTGACCTCCCAATCTTGTTATATTGTATAGGCTTCTATTGACCTCCCAATCTTGTTATATTGTATAGGCTTCTATTGACCTCCCAATCTTGTTATATTGTATAGGCTTCTATTGACCTCCCAATCTTGTTATATTGTATAGGCTTCTATTGACCTCCCAATCTTGTTATATTGTATAGGCTTCTATTGACCTCCCAATCTTGTTATATTGTATAGGCTTCTATTGACCTCCCAATCTTGTTATATTGTATAGGCTTCTATTGACCTCCCAATCTTCTCTGAGTCTTTGATCAAAACCAGTGACTCAGGACTAAACTTGTTCCCTTCATTCCATGGAACTGACACCCGCACCATTGGAGAAATACAACCCTTCAAGATTTCTTCATTAATTGTAGCAAAACTTTTTAGTAATACAAGCATGTTTTAAAATGCTGCTTTTATTCTTCAAATTTTGATACAAGATCAAACTCATAAATAACATCAGCATGTAGTTTTTTCAGGCTGAAAAGTTTTTAATACTACAATTAAAATATCATGCTTTCAAATGTACCTAAAAAAATTTTAAGTTGATTTTTTAAATTATCATACAGTAATTAAAATCCTCAGAACTCACACCAGTTCCATTTCTATTTAATAAGAACATGGACTGATACAGTTGCATTCTTTGAACTTACTTGAGATCAGCATCTTTTGAGGAGACAAAGTGCCACTCTTCATCAGCCCGCTTTCCCTCTTTTTCAATGGCTGCTTCAATACCTTTACCCACCAGTCCAGTGCCACCAGTAACAAGAATAACTTTCTGTTCAGCCATGATTAACTTGACCTAGGCTGGAAGCAGAAATATATCATTCCAAATGTGAACTGTCTGGCAGGTGATTGTATTGGCTGCCGTAGTCTGACAGGATATATTTATAAATCACTAGCAGACCCGTCGTGCGTTGCAACAATCTCAGTAAAAAGGAATACAAATAGATAAAAATTAAAAAAGAAATTACATTAAGGGTCCCGGGCCCATCAGTTTAACATATGAAGTTCAAAAATCTGTTCATTTCAATCAATTTCTCATTATTGTGTAAAATTTAATGGGGAATACTATATTAAAAGTTTAGTAAAAAACACATTTAGGGCCCCCAGCCCCGAGAAATGGACTTTATGAGTTCAGTACCCTATAGTAATTTAATATAGGCTCTTAAGTTTTTTTATACCGAGTTTGGTCAAAATCCAGTTATTTTCTCATTATCTAACACTTAAACTACTTTTTATATAGCTAATATAGGGGATTTAAGTTAATGATGATGAGTTTTATTTATTTAATACAACAAGTAAACAAGCACATATATCTATGAATATGAAAAAGAAAACTGTGAATGAATAAGAAATGGAATGTAAATATAGACTAAGTAGTCTAAGTCTAAGCAGTAAGTTAAAATCATTAAATTCAAATGAATAGGAAAATTAAGTTAGCCTGTGTAACATGAAATTGTAGTTTCCTAAATTATTTTTAAAAGTACATATTAGATTAAATTTAAGTCTTTTAAAATATACTTACTCATTCTAATAATGAGTAATTTTATATTACTAAAACTAAACTAATGACAATTCAATGGATTTTCAAATTATCTATATATATAAAAATCAAAGTATGTATGTATGTATGTATGTATGTATGTATGTATGTATGTATGTATGTATGTATGTATGTATGTATGTATGTATGTATGTATGTGTGTATGTATGTATGTATGTATGTATGTCCTTTATAGCTGACTAAACCATTCATCCGATCACCATGAAACTTTTGGAGACTTTTGATTACCCTCCTGGGATGGTAACTGGCAACTGTTTTGCAATATTTAACACTCATGGGGCGCCGGGGGCCCATAATATGATTTTTTTTCTTATATGAGCTATATAAAAATTACTTTAAGCGTTAGCTATTAGGTAAATTGATGGATCTTTGTATTTAACAACTTGGTAGCCATTATTGAAATACTATAGAGCACTTATTTCCTAATGTCCATTTCTGCGGGGCTGGGGGCCCAAAAAGTCTTTTTTCATTAATGTTAAAGATTTTATTCCCCATTCAAGTATTAAAGATCTAGATAAATGTAGAGAAATATATCCGCTATGAAATTGATTGAAATAAACTGGTGTTTTGAACTTGACATCTTGTATTAATTGGGCCCTGGGGACCTTAATGTCTTATTTTTTGCTTATATGAGCTATATAAAAATTAGTTTATGTGATAGCTACTGAGTAAATGAATAGATCTTAACCAAACTTTGTATATAAAAACTTTATAGCCCATATTAAAATAAAAAAGGACATTGGACGTATACTATTCAATCTTTCAGGGCTGGGGGCCCCAAACGTCTTTTTTGGTATACTCTAAGATATTATTCCCACTCAGTTTTTAACATTTTTGCAAAATATGTCCATGGTGAAACTGATTTTAAATGAACAGGTTTTCAAAATGTACATCTTGAACCAAATGGGCCTGGGGGCCACCTAATGTATTTTTTTATATTAGCTAAATAAAAATTAGTTTAATTGATAGATACTGAGGAAATAACTGGATTTTTACCAAACTTGGTATATAAAAATTTAAGAGCCTATATTAAATTACTATAGGGCACTGAACTCCTAATGTCCATTTCCTCGGGGCTGGGGGCCCCTAATGTGTTTTTACTAAACTTTTAGTATATTTTATTCCCCATTCAATTTTACACGATATTGAGCAATATAGATAAATTTATTTATATATTTGTAATGAAAATGAACAGATTTTTGAACGCCATATGTTAAACTGATGGGCCCGGTGACCCTTAAAGTAATTTATTTTTTATCTATATATGTATTCCTTTTTACTTAGATCGTTGCAACGCACGACGGGTCTGCTAGTATAATATATAAATCTTGATGTCCTATGTGATGTGAAACTATGTCCTACGCCTACAGTCTGAACTACAGTCATATTACTCAATACTCATATACCCTTTTCAGAGTAGCTTACTACTAATTATAATTACGAGATACGACCTGCGGGATAGCATACGCCGCAGACATGCTCATCATAGATAGTGCAAAGAACGGGGGGGGCTTGAACTCAGGACTTTCCGCGTGTTTGCGGACGTGATGATAACCAATACACTACGAATCATATGTTATTCTGTGAAGGAAGAACGCAAGAAGCAATGTTGCCACCCACCCCCTTTTTACCACGTTTTTATTAACTTGCTTTCGTGTCTGTCCGAAATTTTTCTAATTTTCCAACGCAAAATTAAACCACTTCTGATGGTCCTAAAGAGATCAAAATTTGACCACAGATAGATCTTGGATGACAATGTATCAAAATTTCAGATCGATTGAATGTACCGTAATTAAATTATTGCATTTTTTAGTTGATCTCTAAATAAGCATCTCTTATCCGTCTGCTATTATTTTTCACGTGCCAACTCAGTTAACCCCGTGACCTCATCCCCTTGTATTAAAACGTTGAGTGGCGCTTATGAGGTGTTTGGTAAAATAAATAGAGGTAAAAGAAAAAGATTTTTAAAAGGGGAGTTAAATCATTGAAGAAAATTGAATAAGAAAGCAGTCTTAATATGAATTAGTGTAGTGTTTCAATTGATAAGCGTTGGTGTTTGTCCATTTCATTTGTTTGTGTAGGGTCTAAAATGCCTCACCTCCACGCGGTTAGACCTGACACTCCATTACACATGGAAACCATGTAGGCAATTTTGTATTTAATGAATTTTCTTATGTACAATAAAAGTAATATATACTCTATGATTTTACACTTAGACTAAAAAGAGTAAAATAAATAAAGGTAAAAAAAAAGGATTTTAAAAACCACTAAAAAGAAGAAAATAATTTAAAAATTATAAGTTGAAGTACTTCAATTTAATATGACTACAAACGTGGGGCGGGTGTTTGGTATAAAAATTAGGATGTTGCTAGCGTTACGACATGTCGTAACGCTAGCCAGGAAACTAGTGCTACGACATGTCGTAGCAGCAGACGATTCGGCGGGATGTTGCTAGCGTTACGACATGAACTGTCGTAGCAGCAGACGATTCGGCGGGATGTTGCTAGTGTTACGACATGTCGTAGCGCTAGCCAGGAAACTGCTGCTACGACATGTCGTAGCTGCAGACGATTCGGCGGGATGTTGCTAGTGTTACGACATGTCGTAGCGCTAGCCAGGAAACTGCTGCTACGACTGTCGTAGCAGCAGACAATTCGACGGGATGTTGCTAGCGTTACGACGTGTTTTTTTTTAATTATAAAAAAAATTAAATCAACAAAAAACTCGCCGAGAGCGAGATTAGAACCCAAGTATCGTTTTAACAATCAAAGTTGTTGTTCGTCCGTCGTAGTCGACGATGACCACTCTCATCATATTTGTATTTGACCTGTGCTAGGCCGCCACGTGTGTCCTCTGGTGGCTTATTAACCCTATTCAAGCACGCAATTTGCGTCGGCATGTTGGAGAAGAGATGGATGGGAACCCTTCAGGATGGTGTTTAATACGGTCCTTCCTGGCTTGACGTTTTGTCTTGGCAGCCTGTTGTCTATTACCCTCACAGACAACTGCGCCATTCCGTATCATAGAGCGCCAGTGGGCTCGGTTACTGGCTGCTGCTTCCCAGGAGTCATGTCTAATGTCAAAGGCCTTTAGAGCAGTTTTAAGTGCATCCTTGTATCACTTACGTGGACCACTGCATGCTCTATAGTCTATGCCCTGCAGTAAACTGACCATAGCCTCTAGCGAGGCGATGGTCGGGCATGCGCACTACATGGCCCACCCAGCGTAGTTGGCTCTGCATGAGGTTAGTGTGGATGCTGGATAAATAGGCTTATTAATAATATATAGCCTATAGTTACTACAGTATAGGCTGAGTATAGGCTATACTATACATGAACATCATTATTCATTGTCATTACGATTATCAAAATAATTTCCCAGAAGAATGGGGGCATTTAAAGTTGAACCATTACTAATAGTTTTAATAATACATTGTTTTTACCTCTTTGTGTTAACCTTTTGAGTTAGAGAAATATTTTCCATTACTGAAAAAAACTGGTAGGGGCCATCCATATATTACGTACGCAAGGAGGGGGGGGTCTTCAATTAACGGCATTTTGCGTATGGATTGAAGTTTTCTCTTACTCTTTCGCCGTTATACCCGTTATAAACACACAACGGGACGGCGATTTCACTGTTTGTATTGTTCTTTTTATCAGTTTTGTTATGTAATGTTCAAGACAATAAAATTTGAATGCTCTATTGTATTTCTTCAATAATTTCAACATGAAAAACACGATATTACAAAAAACTATAAAAGGTCCGTCCATGAATGACGTCACGCGATTTTGGCCGATGTATACCCTCCTCGTCGCACTTCGTTACAAAAACTTAGACCACCATTCTCCACAATTACGTCTCAAAGGGGCCATCCATAAATGACACCACGCACCTAGGGGGGAGGGGGGTCTACATATTTGTGACGATGTGTGACGTGGGGGAGGGGGTGTGTGACTTCACATCAAAACTCGCAACTTTGCATAAAAGTTCCACTTAAATATTTGATTTGTTACATGGCGTTTTACATGACTTCACGCGTGTTACGATATTAGAATGCAGGCCTATACTAAATAAATACTTAAATGACAAAAAAAGTGATTTTAAACATGCTCTTTTTCCAATAAAATACAGATTTTATGGGGGGGGGCGAAAATCTTTGTGACGTCATCTTGGAGGGGGTGGTCTCAGGGCCGTCTTAACGCATAGGCCCAATGGGTATTAGCCCAGGGGCCCACGATCATAGGGGCCCCATGGGAATATGTTTATGTATATATATTATGTATATTTATTTTTTATTCCTGCGGGGGAGGGGCCCAGCACTATTTCTTTGCCCGGGGGCCCAAACTGGTGTAAAGACGGCTCTGGGTGGTCTAAGTTTTTGTGACGACGCTTTAATAGGGGGGGGGGTAATGAAAAATCTGCCAAAATCGCGTGTCGTCATTTATGGACAGTCCCTTCTCGGGGCCGTCCGTAAATGACGTTACGCACCTGGAGGGGGTTGGGGCAGGGGGTCGACCATTTGTGACGAAATGTCACGTCACATCAAAACGCGTAACTTAAAATAAAAGTTGTACTTAAAAATGTGTCTGTTTACAATTTATTTAATGACGTTTTACATGGGCTTCGCGCGTGTTACGATATTAAAGTGCAGCCTTACACTCAATACATACTTAAACTTAAATGACAAAAGTGATTTGAAACATGTCGTTACGCTAGCCAGGAAACTAGTGCTACGACATGTCGTAGCAGCAGACGATTCGGCGGGATGTTGCTAGCGTTACGACATGTCGTAACACTAGCCATGAAAGGTTTGCTTGGCTAGTGTTACGACTAGCACTTGCTACGACTAGCCTTAGTACTATTAGTTATTAGCAGTAGCAGTAAACACTTCGGAAAAACTAAGTCGCTGTAATATTTTAACAAACTCTAGACTCTACATAATATTTTAATTTTATACGCATAAAATATAACATATATTATAAATAAATATATAATTAATAATAATATAAATATCGTATTATAATAATACGATATTAATAGTAATAGATCTGGCAGCTGGGCTTATTTATGTGTTATATTTATAAGTGTATTAATTCTAAAATCTAAATTTATTTAAATAGATTTAATCAACGTATCCGCTTTTCAGAATAAGAAGAACACAAATTACAATTACCAGCACACTCATTTAAAAGATAAGTATTTCTATAAAACACAACACGCCGGGAGCGGGAATAGAACCCTAGCCTTGCTTTTATTATCAAAGATCGTCCAGCACTAACACTTCATCTAGCGGAGCACATGTCTGGAGCTAGTTTCTAAAAAATTATATCTGTTTGTCATTAAATGGACACCAATCAAGTTTTTTTTTAACCTTTAAAATTCATTATCCGGCTTACCTAGTAATCATGAAATTTTATTATGATAACTATTTTGTATTTTTAAAGTATTAGTATTAGCATAATTAAAATACAGCATATTTTTACGACTAGTCGTAGCAGCAGACAACTCGACGGGATGTTGCTTGTGTTACGACATGTCGTAGCACTAGCAACAGCCCGTCGAGTTGTCTGCCGTTACTTTGTCGTAGCAGCAGACACTTCGTAAAAATTAAAGATTTATAATTTAGAAGGCAAAAGAGAGATCTATAAGTGAGAGAATGAATGAACTGCATATGTTAAACCTCATACGTGTAGAAACTGCAGGATTACTCGGTATTAGTATTTCAGTGATAACAGTTGAATGAATTTGGCATAGGCTGTAGGCAGTGTAGGCGAGGGTACTTTGTAACGCAACGACGGTGGCCCAACGCCAACAGTCATTTACAGTAAATTATAAAATTATAGTATAGTATATTACTATTAGTATAAGTATAAATATATTCTTATTTAGTAATAAGTATATAGATCTATAGTTAAGTCTATAACTATAGGCACCGTTAAGTTAGAGCTAATAAAATTGAATATCTAAATAATTTGACACATCATAATGAACGATAAGCATTACTTACCTATTTTTTATATAATAAGAAAATCGGGTAATTTGTTGCAGTATTATTAATATGAATATGTCTAACCGGTTTTTAAAAAAATGTGAACTCTAAGAAAAGATTACTGAGAAGGGCTCATTGACAACGAAGTAATAAGGGACGCTACTAGCCTCGTTTTCAATATGTAAATTTTGGATTTATGGGTTACAGGTAGTACGCTGCCGGCGAATTTGCCACGTGCAGAATTGGGTTGTTGTTTTTTTTAATTTATTTTGTCTGTAAATGTGTGGGGGGGGGGTGGGAGTGAGATAATGAAATACGGTGTTCCAAAATAATATTTAATAATCCCAATGATTAAGTTGTATATAAAAGTCGAAAACAAATATGTAAATTGCTTTTACAAGACTTAAAAATCTTTTATTTAGGAATTCAATTTCCAAATTCATAATTATAATATTACGACTTTATTACGAGGGGGTGGGGACCGGGGAAAGGCAGTTGCTGACACGGGCGATGGCGTGTCAGTGTTAACGAAAAAAGGACATCAACAGTCGTATTTATATTAGCTTGAGGCAAAATATAGGCATGTGTGTTAAAATAGATGGCGTTAAAATATAACAAAGTCGTATTATTATATATACATTTACGCTCAATTATCACTGATGCCTAAAGCTAAGGGACATCACTCTGCTTTTTTTAAAGCATAGACTCAAACAGTGCTAATAACTGCTAACTGAATCAAAGAGTGGTGCAGTAATTTGGTGCGCTGCTTTCTAAAATTAGTGTATGATAAATACGAAATATTCCTGAAATGTACACAAAGTATTTATATAAGATTTTTTTACAGTGCTAATCATCACACGATTATTTTACTACACGTCCCGTCTGACCTGTCCTATTATACTAATTATAGTGGGCGCCGTAGGCGCCCTAAAAAATTGGGCGCCGCAGCACAACCTAGTATATATATAATATATATATATACATATTTATATATATATATATATATATACATATTTATATATATAAATATAAAAATATAAATTTTATAAAAATTTATAAATATATAAATATATATATATATTATATATAATATATATATTATATATAATATATATATTATATTGAACGTGATAACCAGTACACTACGAATCTCACGTTTTCTGTTAAGGGGCCGTCCATAAATGACGTCACGCGATTTTGGCCGATTTTTCACACACACCCCCCCTCGTCACGCGTCATCACAAAAAGTTAGACACCCCCCCCCTTTCCAAAAATACGCCAAAAAGCTTTTTCTAAAAATTATTTGGTATGCGCTGGAAGAGGAATATGGCGAGTACTGTACGAACCCCACCATTGTACAGGAAAGTAGGGTGTCATCTTGTGCGTCACAAAATACAGTAATTCCTGCAAGTTGAAGACTGAAACATACTATGACATTTATAAAATATCCAATAGTATCATTGTATCATAACTTTTTACTCCGAAGCTCACGGGGTTTTTTGTTGTTTTTTTGTTGTATTTTTGGTTTTTGTGTTGTTGTTTTTTTTTCTTTTTTTTTCACGATTTCAAGTATGTCACACAAGAGTTGTAAATATAATGCCACCCAGGGCCACCACCAGAAATTTGTGAGCCCCTGAAAACTGGGTTGATTGGGCCCCTCTGGGCTCCACATCGTCCAGGTCCTCACATGCCAAAATCCTTGAAATATGTATACAAAATGACCAAAATGTAGCTTATCCGACAGTGACAATGCTGGCTGCATTTATAAATACCAATACAAGCCATCTAGGGAGCAAGAATTTCCTACTGAATAACAAAAACGCCACATATCTGCAACAACAAAAGCATTAGTAGAATTTCTTTTTGTTTTATTCATTCATATAAAAAAAATTAACAACAAAAGCAATCGTTAAAAAACAGTAATAAGCTATTGTTCTATTCACTCATTTGAAGTACATTTTTTAAAAATAGATAGTTCAATAAGAAATCATTTGAAGTGTAAAAATGTTTCCATACCAAGGGAAATAGCCATGCTTTATAACTGGAATTTTCATTTGAAATTTGAAATGTAGTAACATCCGTGGATAACACAACATGTTATTAATATTTAAGTGTGTGAGGGCTGTTTGTATATTTACTGTGATGAGGGGGACCACCTTCGTATTTTCATATTAGAAAAATCACGTATAACTTCATTGAAGTTTATCTGCCTGGTAAGTTCGTGTTCAATTGAAATAATTGACAGTCCATTTAATCTTTCTTGGCTCATGGTAGAACGCAAATAGTTTTTTTAAAAATAATAGCCAATTTACTGAACGATCGTTCTCCTTGAGTCACCGACACAGGAAGACAACAAAAAATCCTCAGGGCAATACACACTTCACTAAATATTCCTTCTAGCCCGAGTGAATAAATTGAGTTCAAAAGATCAAGTGGATCAGACAACGCAGAGGCAGACGCTTTCTTGATGTTGCACCGCATACATTCTTCAAGTGAAGCAACTCGTCTTTCCAAAGGCTGGTAAGATCACGTGGATATTTAACCAGTAGTTCTAGTAACCCCAGAAAGTTGCCATTGTCAGGGTTTCCTATGTCTTGAGATTCTCCGCCAAATGCGAGTCCTCTGGAAGCCAGAAACAATGTACTATCCAAGAGTCTACGCAATAGGGCATTTAACCTGTCACTTTCACTTTGGAGACGCTGTTGAAAGCTGCTATCAATACCACAAGAACCAGTAACTGATTTTTCCAAAAGTTTCCAAGCCACGTAAGAATCCCTATGCAGGGAACTTTTTTCGTGATTCCGTAACCTTTCGTAAAGAAACCTCCACTGTTGTTTTTTTTTATCAAAACCTTCTCGTCTTGCCAAAGGGCTAGTATTGACATGCCGTTCCAGACTTTTACCAGAAGAGAAGGCACGTGATGCAGTATAGAACATTTTTTGAGCTGCTCCAGAAAATCCAATCTCTAAGTAACTTTTCTCGACTATTGGACAACTTGGAGTGTAACAGACGCGGTGGTCGAGTGGCAGCGCACTGGACTGTCGTACCGATGGTCACGGGTTCGAATCCGTGTGAAGGCAGGGGCTTGTTCCCGGGGCCTAGGGCGTCCCTGAGTCACCCCGCTCCGAATGGGTACCAAACACTACATGTAGTTAGGCGGCTGGGTAATGCGTGGAACCCACAAAGCCGTGGCCTGTGAACGCTGCATCACTTGCCAACAGATCATATGTCTGGTCTGTGGACCAGACATATCTTCTGCATAGAAGGAGCGTCTGTATAGATAAGACAAGACAAAACATTTTGCCAGTGTAGTCTGAAGGCATGGTTTTGATCATTTCTTTTAACTGGCTTTCTATTTTTAACTTGTATAAAACGATCCACTGTCTGTCCCGGACTTGCAAGTGTTCTGGCGATCGCCCAGGATCGCTGTAGTAGCGAAATTCGTTTTCATGTTCGACAAAATCATCAACATTATCATTTGCCTCTCCTAATCCTAAATTTGGTGATAGTTGTACTGTCTCAACCTCATTTGGAGGGTCAGATGATTCGTTTCCAGATCTGATAGTTGCACAACCACGTTCTTCGTCTGCGGGGTGCAAATCTTCACGTGGCAATTCCTGACGGGATGTTGATGGAAAGGAAAAATCTTCAGGTTTAGCAGAGATATTAGGTTTAGGTGCTGTGAGTAAAGGTCATCTGTTGACCACTCACCTCAACGGTTATAAAATTATTAAGATTTTAAAACCTTAATGACGATACCCTGTATACCAAGACTGCTCAAAAGTACATGGCCATAACACATCATAATACTTCGTACATTTCTTAATACCCTAACATTACCAATACAATTATCAATATATCATTATATAACTTATATGTGGGGCACACTGCCACATAACATTGTAGGTACTTTGACAATAATATGAGATATTGTCATAAACTCTAAAACATATATCATTTTGAAGGGCTAACTCTAAGCTTTATAAAAACACCAATTTCATCTTGAACAGAAGTCGAGTTATCATTTTTTGAGTGCATTTTTTAAGCCCCTTGTATATACTATATATTTTACTATAAAAAATGATGACCCATTTTTAAATCCCTTATATTAACTTCACGGCCGTCTCTCTCTGTCTCTCTCTCATCATCTCTCTCATCATCTCTCTCATGGGCTCGGCGGGCGGAAAAACAAAAGTCGAAAATGACCCACTTCCCGTGATCCGATCGAACTGAAATTTGGCACACGGACCCGTCTAACCTAACAATGCATCGTATCAAAATTTCAGATCGATCGAACGTACCGTAATTAAATTAATGCATTTTTAGTTTATCCTTATATGAGGTATGTACTTCAAATTCATGGTTTGTTATTGTTTTTAAATCCCTTATATTAACTTCACCGCCGTCTCTGTCTCTCTGTCTCTCTCTCTCTCTCTCTCTCTCTCTCTCTCTCTCTCCTCTCTCTCTCTCTCTCTCTCTCTCTCTCTCTCTCTCTCTCTCTCTCTCTGTCTGTCTTGGGCTCGGCGGGCGGAAAAACAGAAGTCAAAAATGACCCACTTACCATGATCCGATCAAACTGAAATTTGGCACACGGACCCGTCGAACCTAACAATGCATCGTATCAAAATTTCAGATCGATCGAACGTACCATAATTAAATTAATGCATTTTTAGTTTATCCTTATATGAGGTATGTAATTCAAAATTCACTGTTTGTTATTTTTTTTTAAATTCAGTTCCACGTGAGTTTGAGTTGACGCCGACCGTCGTGTTGACGACGACCGTCGTGCCGACACCCCCTCACATCCCACCCCCCATTTATTAAAGACAAGGGACATCACTCAGTGTCAGTCTGTAAATGTTTAAAAATAATCACTACTGTTAGTTATGTCTCATATATAAGGGATTTATAGTCAAAAACTTTGTTTTTACGGGTTTGTTTTTTAAATCCCTTATATTAACTTCACCGCCGGTCATCTCTGTCTGTCTGTCTTGGGCTCGGCGGGCGGAAAAACAGAAGTCAAAAATGACCCACTTCACATGATCCGATCGAACTGAAATTTGGCACACGGACCCGTCGCACCTAACAATGCATCGTATCAAAATTTCAGATCGATCGAACGTACCGTAATTAAATTAATGCATTTTTAGTTTATCCTTATATGAGGTATGTAATTCAAAATTCACTGTTTGTTATTGTTTTTTTTCTTCCAGTTCCACGTGAGTTTGAGTTGACGCCGACCGTCGTGTTGACGCCGACCGTCGTGTTGACGCCGACCGTCGTGCCGACACCCCCTCACATCCCACCCCCATTTATTAAAGACAAGGGACATCACTCGGTGTCAGTCTGTAAATGTTTGAAAATAATCAATACTGTTAGTTATGTCTCATATATAAGGGATTTATAGTCAAAAACTTTGTTTTTACGGGTTTGTTTTATTAAATCCCTTATATTAACTTCGCGGCCGTCTCTCTCTCTCTCTGTCTTGGGCTCGGCGGGCGGAAAAACAGAAGTCAAAAATGACCCACTTACCCATGATCCGATCAAACTGAAATTTGGCACACGGACCCGTCGCACCTAACAATGCATCGTATCAAAATTTCAGATCGATCGAACGTACCGTAATTAAATTAATGCATTTTTAGTTTATCCTTATATGAGGTATGTAATTCAAAATTCACTGTTTGTTATTGTTTTTTTCTTCCAGTTCCACGTGAGTTTGAGTTGACGCCGACCGTCGTGTTGACGCCGACCATCGTGCCGACACCCCCTCACATCCCACCCCCATTTATTAAAGACAAGGGACATCACTCGGTGTCAGTCTGTAAATGTTTGAAAATAATCAGTACCGTCCCTTCTCCATCCACCCTCCCACTAGGGTTATGGATCCCATTGAGTTAAGACAGATTAGTCGTAAATGTTGAATATACACTGTTCGTTATGTTATTATAGGGATTTAGAGTCAAAAACTTGTTTTTACGGGTTTGTTTTATTAAATCCCTTATATTAACTTCGCGGCCGTCTCTCTCTCTCTCTGTCTTGGGCTCGGCGGGCGGAAAAACAGAAGTAAAAAATGACCCACTTCCCATGATCCGATCGAACTGAAATTTGGCACACGGACCCGTCTGACCTAACAATGCATCGTATCAAAATTTCAGATCGATCGAACGTACCGTAATTAAATTAATGCATTTTTAGTTTATCCTTATATGTGGTATGTAATTTAATTCACGGTTTGTTATTGTTTTTTTGCCACGTGAAAGTTTGAGCATTGAGGCGACCCAACGAAGCGACGGGCGCTTTTGTTTACATTTTACGTGTCACTCTGAGCTCGGTCAAGCGAATCGGTGACCAGACTTTTCCCCTCTCCCCCCCCACCCACCCCTCCCCCCCCCCACTAGGGTTATGATGCAAAGTTGAGTTAAGACAGATTCAGTCTGTAAATGTTTGAAAATAATCAATACTGTTAGTTATGTCTCATATATAAGGGATTTATAGTCAAAAACTTTGTTTTTACGGGTTTGTTTTTTAAATCCCTTATATTAACTTCACGCGCCGTCTCTCTCTCTCTGTCTCTGGGCTCGGCGGGCGGAAAAACAGAAGTCAAAAATGACCCACTTCCAATGATCCGATCGAACTGAAATTTGGCACACGGACCCGTCTTACCTAACAATGCATCGTATCAAAATTTCAGATCGATCGAACGTACCGTAATTAAATTAATGCATTTTTAGTTTATCCTTATATGAGGTATGTAATTTAAATTCACGATTTGTTATTGTTTTTTTGCCACGTGAAAGTTTGAGCATTGAGGCGACCCAACGAAACGACGGTGCGCTTTTGTTTACATTTTACGTGTCACTCTGAGCTCGGTCAAGCGAATCGGTGACCAGACTTTTCCCCTCTCCCCCTCCCACCCACCCCTCCCCCCCTAGGGTTATGAAGCAAACTTGTGTTAAGACAGATTCAGTCTGTAAATGTTTGAAAATAATCAATACTGTTAGTTATGTCTCATATATAAGGGATTTATAGTCAAAAACTTTGTTTTTACGGGTTTGTTTTATTAAATCCCTTATATTAACTTCACCGCCGGTCATCTCTGTCTGTCTGTCTTGGGCGGGCGGAAAAACAAAAGTAAAAAATGACCCACTTCCCGTGATGCGATCGAGCTGAAATTTGGCACACGGACCCGTGTCACCTAACAATGCATCGTATCAAAATTTCAGATCGATCGAACGTACCGTAATTAAATTAATGCATTTTTAGTTTATCCTTATATAACGTATGTAATTCAAACTCACGTTTGTTTTGTTTTTTTCCACGTGATAGTTTGAGTTGACGCGTTGAGGCGTCCCATCGAAGCACCGGCGTGCTTTTGTTTACATTTTACGTGTCACGCTGAGCTCGGTCAAGCGATCGAAGACCAGACTTTTCCCCTCTCCCCCCACCCACCCCCACCCGCCCCCCCCCCACCCAGGGTTATGAAGCAATGTTGAGTTAAGACAGATTCAGTCTGTAAATGTTTGTAGCGTTTGAAAATAATCAATACTTTTAGTTATGTCTCATATATAAGGGATTTATAGTCAAAAACTTTGTTTTTATGGGTTTGTTTTATTAAATCCCTTATACTAACTTCACCGCCGTCTCTCTCTGCTGTCGTCATCTCACGGTTGGGCGGAAAAACAAAAGTAAAAAATAACCCACTTCCCGTGATCCGATCGAGCTGCAAATTTGGCACAGCAACCCGTCTCACCTAACAATGCATCGTATCAAAATTTCAGATCGATCTAACGTACCGTAATTAAATTAATGCATTTTTAGTTTATCCTTATATAATGTATGTAATTCAAACTCACTGTTTGTTATTGTTTTTTTTCCACGTGAAAGTTTGAGTTGACACGTTGAGGCGACCCATCGAAGTACCGGCGTGCTTTTGTTTACATTTTACGTGTCACGCTGAGCTCGGTCAAGAGCGATCGGTGACCAGACTTCCCCCCCCCCAGGGTTATGAAGCAAAGTTGAGTTAAGACAGATTCAGTCTGTTAATATTTGTAAATACGTTTAGTTATGTCTCATATATAAGGGATTTATAGTCAAAAACTTTGTTTTTACGTTTTTTTTAAAAATCCCTTATATTAACTACACCGCCGTCTCTCTCTGTCGTCATCTCTGTCTTGGGCGGGCGGAAAAACAAAAGTAAAAAATGACCTTCTTCCCGTGATCCGATCGAGCTGAAATTTGGCACACGGACCCGTCTCACCTAACAATGCATCGTATCACAATTTCAGATCGATCGAACATACCGTAAATTAAAATAATGCATTTTTAGTTTATCCTTATATAACGTATGTAATTCAAATTCACTGTTTGTTATTGTTTTTTTTCCCACGTGAGAGTTTGAGTTGACGCGTTGACGTCGACCCATCGAAGTACCGGTTTGCTTTTGTTTACATTTTACGTGTCACGCTGAGCTCGGTCAAGCGATCGGTGACCAGACTTTTCCCTCCCCCCCCCCGGGTTATGAAGCAAAGTTGAGTTAGACAGATTCAGTCTGTAAATGTTTGTCGCGTTTGAAAATAATCAATACTGTTTAGTTATGTCTCATATATAAGGGATTTATAGTCAAAAACTTTGTTTTTACGGGTTTGTTTTATTAAAACCTTTCACCCGTTTTGCCAATATTTTTTTTAAAAAGATAATTGCAACTTATTTTCAGAAGACAATCACATTCTTATCTATAACAATATGAACAAGTACTACATACTTTTTAAATTATATTTATTATTACTGTTAACAGTGGCAGAAGTAGAAGTGTAAATCAAAATCAATTTTCATTATTATTGCCAAAGTAAAGTCCTAAATTGTCGTAAGGGGCCGTCCATAAATGACGTCAGGCGATTTTTGCCGATTTTTTACCCCCCCCCCTCGTCACAAAAACTTAGACCCCCCCCTCTAAAAATACGTCACAAATCTTTGACAATTTTCTATTTGAAAATAAGTAGATATGTTTCAAATCACGTTTATTGTTATTTAAGTATTTATTATTTATTTATTGAAGATCTACATTGTAATATCGTAACCTTGTGAAGCATTTTTTTAAAAACGTTTAACCAGCCCTCAGAAAACGAACTGTGTTAGCATCCTGATATTATATTTTATTTTAATGCATACAAATTAAACATTGACTATTAATCATCACGGTTAACGTCTTTGTTTAGAAACAAAAATTATTTTAAAATAACATTTTTTAAATGTATTTTTTTTAAATCCCTCAATTGACTGACGGGCAACCCGTAAGAAAGAGGTCGGCGAACATGGGTAAATAACCTCATCTGGGGTCAAACAGAGAATTATTGGGGGTAATGCATACTCATTTGGGACATAAAACATCCACTACAATCCACTAGATATATTAAAATACGTCTTGTGTACGTGCACGCTTGGAACATATGCCCATTATTGAACTGGTTCCTTCCAGAAAATGCATTTGTTAAAAATTTGACAACTATGTAGATTTCTAACCTACGTACTATACGAAGACACCTAAATCTACCCTACTTTCATTTATATTGACACGAGTGACAATAATCTTAATCCACATGACTTGTCTGTATCACGTATCCTTTCTGTGATATTTAACATTAATGCCTTAAAAACTAAGCTAATAGTAATAGAAAATTTGTTTTGTGCTACTCTCGAATTGCGATGACAAGAAATTGATGCATTCAATAAAGTTAATGAATACTATTATATCTAGAACGGCCAGGGGCGTTAGACCAAAATCCAATATAACTCTAACAATTATATCAAACTTAAAACGTTTATAATTGTATCAAATAGATCCCCCCACCAAAAATATATATATATATAAATTATAATTTTAAAAAATGGACATTCAGTGTCGTTTTGACTTAAAATATCTACACATAATCCTATTCATATCATTTTTAGACACTTATCATGCTAGTAAAAAAAACTCACCAGTAGCATTTGCTAACGACGCTCCCTCAAATCCCCACCCGAGTCATGTGGGCAGGACCTCAAGTCTGGTAACGCACACATAAACTGGCATATTTTGGGGTAAAGGGCAAAACATTTCGCTGACTCCTGCCGTAAGAGAACGAAACGGAGCTGCGATTACATCACAAATGCTTTGATGTCAACATCAAACGACGCAGGGTAATTCATTAAATAAATTATAAGCGACCAAATATTATAGTGGAAGTTTTATTTAAAGTTACCCTTTTGATGTGACGTCACATTTCTTTAACTCCCTCCCTCCCCCTCGTCACGCATCGTCACAAAAGTGTGACCCCCCCCCCAGGTGCGTGACGTCATTTATGGGCGGCCCTGAAGGAACAATGCAAGTGAAACGCAAGGACTATTGTTGGTCTCGATACATTGGTCGACCCCTGCGAGGGTCATTCGTCATGCTCGGTTGCACATACTCGCGTCGTGGTGTCTCGCATGGCCCCATGAAGAGAATTATATATATAGATAGATTTACAAAAGATATGGCCGAATCAAGTAACTAACAACCGACACAGATATTGGAGAAACATATCGAAAATTGTGATATAATGAAAGACTAGTGTTAGACTATACAACCGTGTTTGGTCCTGAAACACTAATAGTATCAAATTTGTATTAAAATGTATCAATTAATCAGTTGCTAGGACTATGAATTATGTTAAAATTATATAGTTCCGTCTGGAATGGGTTGCCTGAACAAACCTGAAAACCAACACTCTAAATATTAAAGCTAATTAAAATTGCCAGACTTGACAAAACCAGATAAGGGACCGTCCATAAAGTACGTCACGCTCCAAAAAAAAAGGGGGGGGGGCTGTAAGAAAGTGTGACAGTTTGTGACATGGGGAGGGGGGCAGGACATGTGTGATGTCACACATATAATCACACATATATATATATTATTCTAATTAATTTTTTAATACTTTTTAAGTAGACTTTAAATAGCCTAAAAATAATTTTCAAAAATTTTGTTAAACATTTGAATTAGTTTTAGATCTATGTCAAAATAGCATGAAATGCGTATCTCCTGAATCTGTTGTTCATAAATTTGAATTGGATGCAGCAGGACTGATAGGCTATCGAAAGGATCAGGAATGGTTTGACAATCATGATGGCACCAGCCAATATTTCACTCAAATTGTGAAATATCAGGACATAGTTTAATATACAGTGTAATAGTGAAGTGTATTTTAAGTATTAAATTAAATATTTTAATTATAAGGTGTTAATTAAAAAAAAATTCGAACGTCTGACGTACTTTAAGGGTTGGGGGTGGGGTCCCGAGATTTTATTACTGTTTGTGACAGGGGAGAAAGGGGGGTAAAAAATGGTCAAAATTAGCGTTACGTACTTCATGGACGGCCCCTGGGGCCCTCCATAAAGTACTTCACGCTCCAGAGGGTGTAGAGGGTGTAAGAAAGTGTGACAGGGGGGGGGGTCCGGCCATGTGTGACAACATCACAGTGTTTTATATTAAATTTTAATTATTTTGTTAATAAAAAACATATTTTTTAATCTTATCTTATTAATACAGACGCTCCTTCTATGCAGAAGATAATTGCGTCCACAGACCAGACATATGATCTGTTGGCAAGTGATGCAGCGTTCACAGGCCACGGCTTTGTGGGTTCCACGCATTACCCAGCCGCCTAACTAGTGTTAGGTACCCATTCGGAGCTGGGTGACTCAGGGACGCCCTAGGCCCCGGGAACAAATCCTTGCCTTGACTTGACATGGATTCGAACCCGTGACCATCGGTACGCCAGTCGAGCGCGCTGCCACTCGACCACCACTTTTGTTTGAAAGTGTGACGTACTTTAGCACCCCGCCCCCGAGATTCGTGACCGGGAGGGGGGTGGGAGTAAAATGGTCAAAAAAAGTGTGACATACTTTATGGACGGCCCCTTTGATATAAATTTGTAATGTGTCGTTTTCAAGTACAGGACAGGGAGTCAGACACAATCCTTGAACGTTAAAAGGTAGGCTATTCTTAGACTATACAGTTAAACACTTTTGACAGGTCGAGGGGCATGCGCGCTCGGCTGGCGTACCGATGGTCACGGGTTTAAAGCCATGTGAAGGCAAGAATTTGTTCCCGTGGCCTTGGGCGTCCCTGAGTCCACCCAGCTCCGAATGGGTATCTAACACTAGTTAGGGATATAAAGGCGGCTGGGTAATGCGTGGAACCTTCATTGCCGTGGCCTGTGAACCCTGCATCACTTGCCAACAGACCGGCATGGTCTGTGGACGCAATTATCTTCTGTATAAAAGGAGCGTCTATATGGATAAGA
This sequence comes from Ampullaceana balthica, assembly GCA_944989445.1. NCBI lineage: Eukaryota > Metazoa > Mollusca > Gastropoda > Lymnaeidae > Ampullaceana > Ampullaceana balthica. The sequence goes on from CALYLW010000844.1 coordinate 149,443, forward strand.
CATCATAATATAAGACAAAGTCAAACTGGAGTGGGCGAGAGGGTGAAAAATTGCCAAAATGTTTTTAATGTAATTAATTAACATCTAATTATGTAAATTTTATTCATTCCTATTTAAATGCATTTATGTAAATTATATTATACTCATGTATTAAGGCGAAGACCAATGTTTGAAATTGAGTATTTTTTCTTGCCATTTTAATAATTAAAATGGATAATAAGCGTTTTGTTTTCAAACTTTTAAAAATTGAGTTAAGCTTTTTAACTTAACTTCCTCCATAAACAAGAAGACTGTCGTCGAATCGAGAGCTTTCGATTCTTAGAAAAAAAACGATTATACTATATGTACTTGCTGACAGCCTTCATTACTATTGCACCAATCGTTTGTTGTTTTCTCGTTTGCTGTTACGATTATTACTCTCCTGACATTTAAGTGTCATGTCGACAATAAATTATAGCAAATGGGATCATATTGAAGTAAGTCAAATCTAAAAATTTCGAAGTCCTAAAGTGACACTAAGACTAACTAAAGTGTGACTAAAGTCTAATGATTAGTAGTAAAATAGTAGACTAATGTCCTAATGACTCTCAGTTATATTTATTTGTAAACTTAAACAGTCTTATAAAACTCTTACTCTTATCATTTAATATCATTATACTAAATTTAAACCAAAAACCTACATTATTCATTATACAGTAAATAGTCAATTCATAAATTAAATAAAGCTTTGTTAATATTGTTAACTTTGTTTAAATAAGACAAGGCACCAGTCACCAGTGATCAATGAATTCAATTCTGTAAGGCTAAAGAATAAAGGGTAATCCTGCAATTTTTACACGTATATTATTTCACAGCGAATTTTAATTTTCTCATGAAAACTTAAGTTTTTAATTTATTAAATTAAATACATTATTATATGTTGTATTTTAGCTTTTACAACTCTAATTTGTAATTTGGGTGAAAATTGACTACTCGGACCGGGCCAAAATAAGGTCATTTCCGGCAGCCATTTTGGTTGCTATGGCACGTGACTGCCGGGAAAGTAGTGTGAAACCCAGGAATTTAGAGGGGTAGGGGAAACAGGGATTCTCAAATTTCGTGGTTTTTTAGCAACCTGCCGATTTTGAAAAACCAGAAAAAAGAGAGAGAAAAAAAAGAGGGGGTGGGGGGCCAATCTAATATTTTAGGGTTATTTTAGCGATTTTGGAAAAGCAAAATTGTGTTAAAAAATGAAGAAAAAAAAGGTACTCACCGCTCAGGCATCAGAATCACGATACACTTTTTTAAAAATGGTTTTTAAAAATTCCCCCATTTGGTCATTACTGCCACACGATTTTCGCCAAACAAATCCGAATAAATACGAATCGAACTGCTCCTCCCCAGAACAGGTTCTCGTGGGCAGAAATACCATCGTTTGCACCCAACGTCAAAGTTTTCTTACATAAATCCAGCAGCCATAAGCCATGCAATCACAGATTTTTTACCCTCTCTTTCTAGACAATTCCAAAAACGGGCGGTAAAGTTGCTAATATTTACCCAAAAATTAACACAAAAGAACTGCGATGTAAGCGCACCCAGAGCTACAGGTGAAAAGGAAAACGCTTGGGGTCTTTTTTCCCGGGTAATTGGCAGCACTGCACTCTAAATGCGCATAGCAAATAGTTCATGTTTTATACTCATTTTTACTCCAAAAATGTTGGAAGGGGAGGGGCTCCCCCATTTATGTTTATTAATTTACAATTAATCTAATTAGGGGAGGGCAGGCCCTCCCCTAAAACCCCACCCCTTACGCCCCGCCGCCTGCCCCGCCCCCATGACAAGATACGCGGATGAACACATTCCCATCCTTTCCATTGTTAAATTCTTGATCTTCCCGCCTAAGGGGAGATAATCGGAAATAATAAAACAAACATTTTTCAAGGGACGCAACTCGCTGCTAGAAACAGGTAGCGTCGCTGTGACGTCATGGTCCGAGTACCCTAAACCAGCCGTAATTTGAACGGCTTTTTTCGGCCCTTGAAGCTACATAATCGTAGTAGGATACATCCATTTTGTTTATCTAGCCTTCTACTTGCCGGAATGTCACAGTAAGAAGATGCCAAATGAAATTTTCTCACTTAAAAACAAACAAAATAAGAATCAAACATCTAGTAACGCATTAAAAAATGAAATTGTCTTTAAAATATTTATTTATCTTCTAAGAACATAAAAAAGATGAATAATAGGGCCTACATTAAAAAAAAATTTCAAGTCAGTAATTTATTTTAGCATGGGTAAAAAACATCTGGCAAGCTGGGCCTTAGTAAACAAAATGGACGTTTCGTGTCCGAATTATGTATCATAGAGAGCCGAAAAAACGCCTTAGAAATTAATACAAATTACAAATTAGCTTTGTAATAGATAAAATACAACATATAATAATGTATTTAATAAATTAATAATGTAAGTTCTCACCTCACGAGAAAAATAAATTTTGCTGTGAAATAATATACATGTAAAAACTGCAGGATTACCAGAATAAACTTAATAAAGAAAGATTAAAGACTAAAGAAAGGCCACCTTTACACATTACACAGTATTATGATAGTATAGAATCACTAACACAGTTCCGTATAGTTAGTACTAACTACTAATGAATCTGTGTTATTACCCTAAGTTGAATGTATGTCAATGTCATTTTAGACAATTTTGATGGTTCGCAAGATCAATCTGTTTTCATAAAGAAAGGTATCAACTTTTTTAAGTTTAAGATAAATTGATATTGGGCAGTGCACTCTTTGCTCGATGATTTAGACCTATTCCTATATTTCGTCTATAGTGCCATAGGCTTAATATATTCCAAATGAAATTTTGTGGTAAGTTATTAAGTAAGGCAATGGCAATGTCACAAAATTTAATGCTAATTAGTACTAATTACTGACTAATGAAATCGATATTTTTTTGTCACAGAAACTTTAAACATTACAGGGGTACCTCGGTATATGTCAGCTTTGGTATAAGTCCAACTTGGTGTACATCCTGTTTGGACGCGAAACATTTAGCTTGGTATACGACTTTTGTTTGGAATACGACCCGCATGCTAGAACTTGTATGTATGGGGTTGTCCATAAATGACGTCACATGATTTTGGCTAATTCCCCCCCCCCTGTCACACGTCTTCACAAAAACTTAGCCCCTCCCCCCTCAAATATGACGTCACAAAGTTTCGCCCCCCTCCCAATAAAAGCCATATTTCTTATTTGAAAATGTGCATGTTTCAGATCACTTTATTGTCATTTAAGTATGTATTTAGTTAAGTGTAAGGCTGCACTCTAATATCGTAATACCTGTGAAGCCATTTAAAACGTCATTAAATAAATTGTAAGCAAGTAGAACATTTATATAGTTGCACTTTTATATTTCAAAATAAACAACCTCCCCCCTCGTCACATATCATCACAAATGTGTAACCCCCTTCCCCCAAGAGGCGTGATGTTATTTATGGACAGCGTAGCGTAAAGTAATGACAGTACACCGTGCGGTACTCAGGTGTGGAGTTATGCAGTTACTACCATTCAGTGAACGATTCGCACAATAACTATCAACTAAAACATGATTTTATGTTTTTCTTGTTAATTTTTAAATAGTAAATTCACTTATCATGAGTTCTAAGAAAGTTAATGAGGAGTCAAGCAATGAAAAAAAAATTGTAAGGATCAACATGGAGTTGAAAAAAGAAATTGTTATACAAGATGAAATTGGCTTGTGTGTCGAGGACTTAATTGAGCATGCCAAGAATGACGATTTCCATGATTGTGAAAAACAAAGACTCCATTAAATGGGCTAATGGGGTGAAATTGATTACAAAACAAAGATCAGGGAAATTAGAACATGTTGAAAAATTTCTTTTGATCTTGATAACCGGGAAACAGAAAACCAATTTGTTTAAGTTCTTTTTATTTATGTATTATAGTATTAAGCAGTGTTTAAAGTATTTTTACAACCACGTCAATAAATGTATAAATATTTAAATAAAATATGATTTTTTCCATGGGAACGGATCATTTTCCCTCTATTTCTTATAGTAAAAATGCGTTTGGTATACATCCTTTTTGGTATACGTCCAAGAGTCTGGAACGGATTAAGGACGTAGACCAAGTTTCCACTGTATCTAGAATATTTTATTTAATTCCAATCAATTCAAAGAATATCAGTTTTCAGTGAAAACACAATCTTCCTTTTTTCTTCCTTGTGATGGTTAGGGGTTAGTTTGATGGTTAGGGGTAAGTGTGATGGTTAGGGGTTAGTGTGATGGTTAGGGGTTAGTGTGATGGCTAGAGGTTAGTGTGAATGAGGCATCATTTATACTGTGGATAAATTTTAAGCTTTGACCATTATTAAAAGCTACAGCTAATGCTGTGGCAGTCTGGTCTATATTTGAAATGTTGTACTTTGATGTTAGCCCATATTCCATATTATCTTACAATGAAAGGAGTACCTCCCTCAAATTTCTGGTCCCTCCAAAGTCAAGCTAGTGGGATGAAGTAACTAGATCAAAGCTATCATTTAATGATGCAATTTATTATCTAGCTTGAAAATTTTATTAGGTTCTATTCTCTTACTACAGTGCTTCTCAAAGTGTTGGTCTGTGGGCCATCCTCTGCTGATCTGCAGAAGTTATCAAGAAAGGACAGAAAAATATAATTATAATCCCTTATTAGCAAAAATTAATACTAACCCTATAGAATATGTAAATTTTTCGTTAATAAGCGCATAAAATGAAACAAATAAAATAAATAACATTTTGGTACCAGGTCAATACAGTGAAAATAGTGAACCAGTCCCTGGTGCGATGTAAAAATTCCTGCCGGTCCGCCATACTAAAATGTTTGAGAAGCACTTACTGCATTTTGTTTCTCATACTGGTGTTAATGACTCAGTTTACACCAGGTTGTAGCATTCTGGCCATTATGAGTCATGGACTCTGGCCATTATGAGTCATGGACTCTGGCCATCATGAGTCATGGACTCTGGCCATCATGAGTCATGGACTCTGGCCATCATGAGTCATGGACTCTGGCCATCATGAGTCATGGACTCTGGCCATCATGAGCCATGGACTCTGGTCATCATGAGTCATGGACTCTGGCCATCATGAGCCATGGACTCTGGCCATCATGAGTCATGGACTCTGGCCATCATGAGCCATGGACTCTGGCCATCATGAGCCATGGACTCTGGCCATCATGAGTCATGGACTCTGGCCATCATGAGTCATGGACTCTGGCCATCATGAGTCATGGACTCTGGCCATCATGAGCCATGGACTCTGGCCATCATGAGTCATGGACTCTGGCCATTATGAGTCATGGAGTCTGGCCATCATGAGTCATGGACTCTGGCCATCATGAGCCATGGACTCTGGCCATCATGAGCCATGGACTCTGGCCATTATGAGTCATGGACTCTGGCCATCATGAGTCATGGACTCTACCCAATTTGTATAATTTGTTCTAAAGTGGCCCACAGTCAGTTTTTAACACCCATTTAAGAGACCAGTCTCCTGGGTAAGGACTGGGCAACCCTGTCGCTCTTTCATTGCCCCAAAGTATACATGGCTTGAAACCCATTTCACTGTTAACTTAACTTGAGTTTTATCTGTTTTACTTACTTCCTGCATGGTGAAGTTGACCAAGTTATTTGTATTTTTTATGTGGTCCTTATTAAAAATATCAAGACCAAGAAGAACTAAATTGTACTGTTGACTCTGGTTTTAAAACAATGTTTGAGCTTTATTAATAGTTATGTCATGGGGATGAAATAGAATGGTAAAATGGATTGTTTTATTTACATGTGGTGTCATAGACATGACTGGAGATCTTTGAGGAATTTCTTCAGGCTTTAAAGCTAATAAAGAATGAATGAGGAAAGAGCCATGTTGTGATTGATACAGTTCGTTTTTGTGTGCCAAATCTGAAAACAGCCATCACATTTCAATTTAAATATTATCCTGCAAGTTGGAGGATAGAAAAAGAATCTGGCATTTCAACATATTTGAACATTTCAATTGTTATAACTGTTTTATCTTCAGTTTGGTTCTCACTTTATTTTTTTTATATTCCCTGAGTTGCCAGGCTTTACAAGTGAGAGCGATCTCAACAACCTAATTCAGATTTAATTCCTCAGCCTTTAACCTAGTGGTTGTTATTGAATTTTTATTCACTCAATTGTAAATATGAAATACATTAGGTATGATTACAAAATACAAGTGTCAGATATATTTTTATAATTATAAATTATTTATGCAATTTCTATACATTTTTAACATCCTGATTTATTTTATTGCAATATTTATAAATATATACTTTTTTTATTTTTATTTGAAAGATTTCAGATGATGAAGATGATACCCATCCCAACATTGACACTCCCAGTTTGTTCAGGTGGCGACATCAAGCCAGAGTTGAACGCATGGAGGAACAAAAAAAGAAAAAGGAGAAATTGGAAACTGAGAAACAAACGTAATTTTTGAAAATAGGTTTATTAAAATGAGTAAAGTTATTGCTTTGCAGATTATATAGTTCATGAATAATATGTACAGTCAGACCTATCAAAGTCGAACTCAAAGGGACCTGGAAAAAAATTCAACTTACGGAGTTTTCGAGTTATGGAAAATGGCGTAATAGGCGCAGATTAATCAAGGACAATGTTGATATTGAGAAGGGGGGGGGGCAGCCATACCAGCGAGAAGACTAGAAGATTAGGAGACTAGAAGACTAGAAGACTAGAAGACTAGAAGATTAGGAGACTAGAAGATTAGGAGACTAGAAGACTAGAAGACTAGAAGACTAGAAGACTAGGAGACTAGAAGATTAGGAGACTAGAAGACTAGAAGACTAGAAGACTAGAAGACTAGAAGACTAGAAGACTAGAAGACTAGGAGACTAGAAGACTAGACAGCAAGTAGAGATGGTGTCTGACTTAGCTTTGAAATACAGACACCACTGAGAAAGCCCCTCCCCCACACTTTACTCCCTCCACAGTGGGATGGGGGGAGTAAGATTTTTCCTTGCAAACGCCTTGGAAAATTCAACTAAGGAAGGTTGGATGCCAAAAATCTTTGAGTTAATGAGAACTAAAATACATTACTCTTATGGAATTTGGCCGGGACCTAACAATTAATTAGAGATATAGGGAGGTTTTCGACTTAGGGAAGTTCGACTTAGCGAGGTCCGACTGCACTATGCGCTAATGATCATTTGGGGGCATAGTCATTTCTTATATTCTATCAAAATTTTCCTAGTTTTAATCTATAATCATTTTGTCTGTAGAATTTATATAGCATTTAATCCCAAGGTTATCTTAATATGGTTAATACTAGTTTGTGCTGTGGCGCCTGCAGCGCCCCCTTTTTTTAAGCCCTTTTTCAAAAGCCCAACTAACTTGTCCTTGTATGATAAATATATAATTAAACTTTCTTAAATGTACACAAAGTATTTTATAATAGGGTTTTATTATTTTTTTTGGTCAAAAGCCCAAGTAACTTATCCTTGTATGATAATACGAAATATTCCTGAAACGTACACAAAGTATGTATATAATATTTTTTTACAGTGCTAATCACCACACGAATTTTAAAGTAATTTTAGAAAGCAGCGCACCAAATTACAGTCGAACCCACTTACCTCGAGCTCGGTTAAGTCGACCACCCCACTAACTCGACGTTTTTTATTGGAACCGCCAAATTCTCTCTTTGTCTTAGCATTTTTTCATCGGCTAATTCGATTTTTCTAAGTCGCCGAAACCTAATACCTCAAGCACAAAAGAGGGCCAAATTTGCAACTTAACGTTGGTTAGCTCGATCCTCGTCGGTCCGCCTAGCAATGCATTTTTAGTTCAAAACAGTGTTGACATCTCGCTTTCTTCTAGACTTCCGGCTATTGTGTGATTCTACGAGATGTCAATAAAAATTACCGGATGTTATTATCTTCTTTCACTTTTGATCCATGTGTGAATTAAATGTATTCACCCGAGGTGCCCGTAAATCGGCGTTAGCGATCTTTAATCCGTCATCATTTCACAGTGCATGTTATGTTATTTGTAAACTTAATTCATTTTCTGATGCATTGATCATTTTATTTTTTAAGATAAACAAATATCTTTAGAAATGAAAATAAAGGGTATGTATCGCGAAGCGACGGTGGTTTTTATATAATTAAATAAAAAATTATTATTCTTTAAAAATTTTGTTGTTGCTTTGTTACCAGTAAGATACGTGACTGTGACACTAACACACGCGTGACAATGAAATCAAATAATTTTCTTAATATTCCAGTACATTTATATAATATAATTAATATACACGTCATCACTTTTGTAGGTCGAATTCTGATAAGGAATGATTTTTAAAAAAATTCGCTTATACTTAGTTGCCGGCCGAGGTCTAACACACAGCCCACAGCGTGCTGAGATCAAAGGTCAAGGCCGCAATCGTTTTATTTATATTATTACAAGACTGAGGAAATTCGAGAGCGTTCTGATAGTAACAGATATCCCGCACGTCAAAAGCGTTAAACTTAAAATTACTTAATATATATATTATGTTATATATATATATATATATATAAATTCCCGATTAGTCATAACTTTTCCCGACTTTCAAGGCCGATAATTTTTTTAAAAGAATTCCCGACTTTTTCCCGTTTTCCTGAGTGGGAACCATGGTTATATTTAAATTTTAAACGGTCCTTAAAAACGAACGGTCATTACAACCTTAGGAAAGAGTGAAGAAATATTAGGGTTCCGATACGATTCCGATTAATCGTCCCATCACTAATTAACGCTAACTAATTAATCATGTACATAAAGAAATTTCAAGCACATGTTAATATTTTGCCGCCATATTGGTTTTCGTTTTAACTCGATCATCGGTTATCTCGACGCCATTTTTCATACCCCAACGCCGTCGACTTAACCGGTTTCGACTGTACTGCACCAAAAAAATAACTCTTTGAGTCAGTCAGCACTGTTTACAACACAAATGCTGACGTCATAGGTTCGTGCGTTGTTTGGTTAATGTTAATCTGGAAACCAAAAGGATTATGATTTTCAAGACTATATTTTCAATTAGCGTTAGGCAAAAGTGAGTGAGTCAGTCATACATAATTGAGCGTAACTATATATATGATGAAAGACTTTAAAATTAAATCAAGATCATCGCATTAAATTATTTTTAGACTTGTAATGTTTTTTTTTCTTGTGGTCTTTATATTAGATTTTATTGAAATATACAGTACATTATGTGCCTAGCACACTACTTTATTAATCATAGAACAATTCTGTCCTTAATGCCTTAACTACCATTTTCTAATTTTTAAAACAATTATTTGGTTTTAATAAATTGGCTTCAATGTTCCCTTTAAGCTGCGTGGCCGCTTGGGATCAGCCGGATATGGTTTTTTACTATTTGCCGAATCCGGATAGTTTGGCCCTGATGTTTATGATGTTTTCTATTTTTGTTATTTCTCCAATAACTCTTATCACAAAAACTGTAGTGTTGTTTATGATGTTTTCTATTTTTGTTATTTCTCCAATAGTTCTTATCACAAAAACTGTAGTGTTGTTTATGATGTTTTCTATTTTTGTTATTTCTCCAATAGTTCTTATCACAAAAACTGTAGTGTTGTTTATGATGTTTTCTATTTTATTTTTGTCTTCAATAGTTCTTATCACAAAAACTGTAGTGTTGTTTATGATGTTTTCTATTTTATTTTTGTCTTCAATAGTTCTTATCACAAAAACTGTAGTGTTGTTTATGATGTTTTCTATTTTATTTTTGTCTCCAATAGTTCTTACCACAAAAACTGTATTTTTAATTCCCTTATATTAACTTCACCGTCTTGTCATGGTCCCGCCCGTCCGTCTGATGAAAAACAAAAATGACCCACTTCTCATGATCCTATCGAGCCGAAATTTTGCACATAGACTTGTGTCACCTAACTATGCATTGTATCAAAATTTCAGATCGATTTAATGTGCCGTAATTAAATTAATGAATTTTTAGTTTATCTCTATGTAGCATGTGTAACCGTCTGCTATAGTTGGCTTCCTTGGTTCACTGGAGTTCACTCCAGCCCTCGATGTCACAGGGGTCTGTTGCGCGGTGCCTATTATATTGAACAGAATCAATACTTTTAGCTATGTCTCATGTATAAAGAATATAAGTCAAAAACTTTGTTTTTACGGGTTGTTAAATTTATGATGTTTTCTATTTTCTTTTTGTCTCCAACAACTCCTATCATAAAAACTGTTGTTTGTATTGTTTATGTTGTTTGTATTGTTTATGTTGTTTGTATTGTTTATGTTGTTTGTATTGTTTATGTTGTTTGTATTGTTTATGTTGTTTGTATTGTTTATGTTTATGTTGTTTGTATTGTTTATGTTGTTTGTATTGTTTATGTTTATGTTGTTTGTATTGTTTATGTTGTTTGTATTGTTTATGTTGTTTGTATTGTTTATGTTGTTTGTATTGTTTATGTTTATGTTGTTTGTATTGTTTATGTTGTTTGTATTGTTTATGTTGTTTGTATTGTTTATGTTGTTTGTATTGTTTATGTTGTTTGTATTGTTTATGTTGTTTGTATTGTTTATGTTGTTTGTATTGTTTATGTTGTTTGTATTGTTTATGTTGTTTGTATTGTTTATGTTGTTTGTATTGTTTATGTTGTTTGTATTGTTTATGTTGTTTGTATTGTTTATGTTGTTTTATTTCAGCCACCAACAGAGACTTGCAGAGATGAGAAGAAAAGTCAAAGAGGCTGAGGAGGTCAGCGTGAGTTTTATATTTTATTAAATCCCTTATATTAACTTCACCGGCGTCTCTGTCATCATCTCTCTCTGTCTTGGGCGGGCGGAAAAACAAAAGTCGAAAATGACCCACTTCCCGTGATCCGATCGAGCTGAAATTTGGCACACGGACCTGTCTCACCTAACAATGCATCGTATCAAAATTTCAGATCGATCGAACGTACCGTAATTGAATTAATGCATTTTTAGTTTATCCTTATATAACGTATGTAATTCAAACTCACTGTTTGTTATTGTTTTTTGTCCACGTGAAAGTTTGAGTTGACGCGTTGAGGCGACCCATCGAAGCACCGGCGTGCTTTTGTTTACATTTTACGTGTCACTCTGAGCTCGGTCAAGCGATCGAAGACCAGACTTTTCCCCTCTCCCCCCACCCACCCAGGGTTATGAAGCAATGTTGAGTTAAGACAGATTCAGTCAGTAAATGTTTGTATCGTTTGAAAGTAATCAATACTGTTAGTTTTGTCTCATATATAAGGGATTTATAGTCAAAAACTTTGTTTTTACGGGTTTGTTTTATTGAGTGGATGATCATTAGATTTGTTTCTCTTTATCTAACCTGCCTTCCTATTGAGATATTTAGTTTTATTGTTAATTGACTGTATGATAGTTAGATTTGTTTCTCTTTATCTAACCTGCCTTCCTATTGAGATGTATTTAGTTTTATTGTTAATTGACTGTATGATAATTAGATTTGTTTCTCTTTAGCTAACCTGCCTTCCTATTGAGATATTTAGTTTTATTGTTAATTGACTGTATGATAATTAGATTTGTTCCTCTTTAGCTAACGTGCCTTTCTATTGATATTATTAGTTTTTTTTTATTATTCAATGCTTAATTGATAGTATTGCTTTTTATATTGTTTATTTTGTTAATTGTATTTAAGTTTTAAATTATCATCATTAACTGGTAGTTTTTAAATGTTTTGTTAGTAGCCATGTCATATGAGAATACTAATTAATGTTAATTATGTTTTGTAAATGGTTTGTTAGTAGCCATGGCATATGAGAATACAAACTAATGTTATTTACATTTTTATTAGGCTGCATCAGCTGATTTTCAAAAACTAAAAATTGAACTGTCCGAGTTAGAGAAGCAAGAAGAGAATTACAGAAAGAAAGAGGAAGAGTTAAAAAAGGAAGATAGAGTAAGTTACAAGTAATCTATTTTACATAATAGATAGATTGATAGATAGATTCTGTAGGAGCCTTCATTAGTTGTATTGAGGTTACTTATAGTCATTAATTCTGAGAGATGATTAACTTGATGGAGAACTTACAACACAAAGTCATTAGTAGTCATGGAAGGTTACTTATAGTCATGCTGTCAATCAATTGGGTAGTGCTATCAATCATTAGGTGGGTAGGCGTGAATGTATACCTTTAATGGTATGGCAGTCAATTGGGTAGTGCTATCCATCATTAGGTTGGTAGTCATACCAGTAATGCTTTATATATGATCAGAATGATAGCAGAAAGAGCCATAGAGGTCAAGGCAGACTTGTACTTGTGCTTTATAGATTACAGTAAGGCCTTTGATAAAGTACAACACAACCAACTGATCGACATCTTGGAGAATATACAATTAGCTGGTAAAGATCTGAGAATCATGAAGAACATATATTGGCAACAATCAGCTGCGATAAGGGTCGACCAGACGATCGGCAGCTATCAAGAAATCCAGCTGGGGGTGAGACAGGGATGCGTGATGTCACCAGACCTCTTTTCACTATACAGCAAAAACATAATGAAGCATATTGAGGGCCTTCCTGGAATATCTGTGGGAGGTTACAATTTGAACAATTTGAGATACGCGGATGACACAGTGCTAATTGCAAAGAGTGAAGAAGAACTACAAAGATTGTTAGACAAAATAGTTAAGGTAAGCGCAAACAAAGGCCTAAGTTTGAACAAAAAGAAAACAGAAGTAATGGTAATATCCAAAAAGAAAACCAACCCAGAATGTAGATTAGTAGTAGATGGAGAAACATTAAAACAAGTCACCAAATTTAAATATCTAGGAACAACGTTGACCTCAGACGGAAGATGCACAACTGAGATAAAAAGCAGAATAGCACAAGCCAAAGCAATATTCAATAAAATGAAGAATCTCCTGACCAACAAATACATATCAATGGAAGTGAGAAGGAGAGTGATTCAATGCTACATCGAACCCGTTTTATTGTATGGATGTGAAGCCTGGACAGTTACAAAGGATTTACAGAAACGTTTAGAAACCTGTGAAATGTGGTTCCATAGGCGAATGTTAAAACTATCATGGACGGAGAAGAGGCGTAATGAAGAGGTTCTAAAAGAAGTAGGACAGACAAGGAACATTATGTCTAAATTTAGAAGGAGACAATCTGGATTTTTTGGACACATCATGAGGCGAGGCAGGTTGGAACACATGGTAACAACAGGAAAGATTGAGGGCAAAAGAGATCGAGGCAGGCAGAGAGAAAATGATGCTGGATGGGCTGACTAGATGGCATGGGGCGCGATCACCAGCGGAGTTGATTGACAAGACCAAAGACAGAGAGCTGTGGAGAGGCATGACCGCCTACGCCTTTGGGCACGGCACCTGATAGATAGAATGCTATGTCAATCAATTGGGTGGTGCTATCAATCATTAGGTTGGTAGTCGTGAATTTATACCTTTAATGGTTTCTTGGTAACGTCTGTATTGTTTTGACAACAAAAGTTTCTAAGAGACCTTTGAAAGCTCAGAGACAGAAGTTTAGTTCTCCGCCCCTAGCACCAGTCAAAGCAGTATGACTCATTGAATATTAGGAGGAATGATAGAGAAGATTAGCTCACGTTTACAAACTGTGCTTGGGGAAACATCCATCTAACCAAAATTTATTGATTTTTACAATATTACTGCGGGCCGCAAAAAACTCCGTAGCGGGCCGCATGCGGCCCGCGGGTCGTAGTTTTCCCACCCCTGTTCTATGCCAAACATTTGATCCTTTCACACAGGAATTATTCTATGCCCAGCATGTTGATCTTTGAGTACCTTAACCAGTACTTCATGTGCATTTAATTCATAACAAAAATGCTCTATTCACTTACTTGCAAATTCATTTTGACAGTTGACGCCGCTGAATATTGATACAATTTGTAAAGAGGGCAAGTCTAAGACAGTAAGTGTTTAAATTGGCATTTTAAACATCATAAATTGTATTTTATTTAAGCACTCTTCAACAATATTCTTTTTAAAAGTCAATTGATTGCATGTTTGATCAATTAAAACATGTTGTTAAATAGCCTCCATTTAAACAATATTTTCAAAAGACTTTAAATAAATGTTCAACATTTTATTTAAGTTTTAATCAGTTTTGATTGTGTCAACTTAACTCTGTATTGTACATAGGGCTGTTAAAATTGTTGGAAAATGCTGCACGGGTACACGTCAAAATTTTGAACGGGTACCCGGTAACCCCGTTCGAAACGTGGCATAATTTTCGCCTTTAGTCACCATCAACGCAACTCATTGTGGCCGTCCATAAATGACGTCACGCACCTGTGCGGGGGGGGGGATCACACTTTTGTGACAATGTGTGAGGAAGGAGAGGGGGTGTTTAAAAAATGTGACATCACATCTAAAACGCTTAACTTTAAATAAAAGCTCCACTTAAGTAATTGATTGGTTACAATTTATTAAATGACGGTTTACATTGCTTCACGCACATTACGATATTAGACTGCAGCCTTACACTAAATACATACTTCAATGACAAAAAAGTGATTTGTAACATGCTCATTTTCAAATAGAAGATACGGCTTTTATGGGGTGGAGGGCAAAGCTTTGTAACGTGATATTGGAGGGTGAAAATAGGATATAATCGCATGACGTCATTTATGGACGGCCTCATTTCACATAGTAACCAACAGCTTGCTTCCAGTAACAAAATACAGTATACCCTAAACTATTTGCAGTTCCTTATTCGCGACACAGCATAATCGGGTATTAGGCTTTCAACCCTATCGTATCGTACAGTACTGTACTGTATTTATCTAAGTTTGCCTTTAAATTTATTCCATTTTAGTCAATTCTAATGCATATGTTGTATGCATAGAAAATGTCTTTACGGTACAATAATACAGTATGGGTAACTATGTATGGGTAACTATGTATGGGTAACTATGCTATGCATTGTTAGTGTCCTCCTGTACTTACGTTTCTTTTTTTATTAATATTGTTGCAGTACAAAATTAAAATGTGTTTACATTATCATTACTACAGAAGTGAAATACATTAGTGAAATACATAACTGCAATATGTAACGTATATAATATCACACATAGGCGTTTAAAAACTGCATCCGATTTCGCGGTTTTTTGCTTTTTGTAAAAAACCTAAACCCCCCCCCCAAATAGCAAGGGAATAGTGTATTGTGAACTTTAATGCACTAAAAAGTTCAGGATACTTATCAACATCCACTTTATGCATAGCGGCCAGATGGGGGTTTGATCCCGCCGACAAAACTTCATCACAAAGATTGTATTTTGTGCCGTGTCTCTGTCAACTCGGTTGGTGCGATTCAACACGGCCGACGTCTTACCAATGTTACACTGTTAGTAACTATTTAATTGGTTACCTTTAAATACTGACAACTTTGTAATTGTAAGCGTCATCAACATCAGTTTTTCTAGGTCAACACGTGTTTAACAGACACACAAGAAACACACGGGTGTGGGTTATAGGAGTGGAGGGTTTAGATAAATAACACTGTGTGGCTCGGTGTATTTCAAAGCCAAGTCCACCCTTATTCTCGGTCGTGTTTTCCTTTTTAGATTCATTCAAAGTACCAAAACCTTTTTGTGTTTGCGATTTTTTTTTCAGAGGAAAAAAAAGTTGTATCAAAATACATTGTAGTTAGTAGGGACCCTATTTTATTTCCCGTTGACAGATATTTCTTTTAAGCGTTTTTGTGTTTAACTAATAACCAGTATATATTTCAAAGAAAAAGTTTTCTTTTGATAAATTGTTTGCGAACTGCAATGTGAACACAGAAGAGTGGCACTTTGGTATAGACATTGCAGTCAAATTTTCACGGGTACCCGGGTGCAATTTTACTACTCGGGTAATCACACGACAACGGGTACCCGGGTTCCCCATTGACAGGCCTAATTGTACATACAGTAATATAGAAGTTATGATGGTCAGGGTCAACTTGTTTCTCTAGGTTCTATGTTTTTGTCAACTTGTTTCTCTAGGTTCTATGTTTTTGTTAACTTGTTTCTCTAGGTTCTATGTTTTTGTTAACTTGTTTCTCTAGGTTCTATGTTTTTATCAACTTGTTTCTCTAGGTTCTATGTTTTTGTTAACTTGTTTCTCTAGGTTCTATGTTTTTATCAACTTGTTTCTCTAGGTTCCATGTTTGTTGTCAACTTGTTTCTCTTCTTTCAGATTATTAACAAAGCTCCACCTGTCCCTAAAGACTTTCAGAGGAAGAAAAACTTGAGAAACAGGTGAGGTGTCTGTTTTGTGAGGTGTCTGTTTTGTGTTCTTTTTTTTTGTTACAAGAATTTTTTAACATTCATTACTGTTACAAACTTAATTTATCATAATCAATCAACAACAGTTGTGATTCAAAGTTACATTGTCCATCTCATATATAAGAGTGATTGCATTCAAATAAAGTTGATTTTATAATGTCCACACAAAAATGACCAAATGCTCATTTTGTTGGAAAATCAATTAAACTGTCCATATTTTGTAACATACGATATTTTTAATGTTAACAAGCATTCAGCTAGCTTGATTTGCTGATCTTCATAGTTAGTGATGAATCTGGTGGCATTAAATGTTAGTGATGAATCTGGTGGCATTAAATGTTAGGGAGGAATCTGGTGGCATTAAATGTTGCTGTGATCAAGCGCTCATGTTTTATGTTTATCCTCACAGCAAGTTTTCACCAAGAAATACAAGGATCAGATTCGTCAATATGGTATGCTTCAAAAGTGGGACGACAGCAAACAGTTTTTGACTGAACACAACTACCTTGTGTGTGAAGAGACGGCCAACTATCTTGTCATCTGGTGTATTGATCTCGAGGTGGAAGAGGTAACGTCTCAACATCTGTAGCAGGAACCAATGGCAGGAAGTTTTCTTATGTCATCTTTAACATTACTTTAGGTTTTTTTGTTTTTTTTTAAAGAAAACGAACTGGTTTATTTTTAAATGAGTCTTTGAAACATTCAGTCTGTAGCCCTTCTTATTCTCTTGTAGAAACATGAGTTGATGAAACACGTAAGCCATCAATGCATTGTCATGCAGTTTATCCTGGAGCTGGCAAAGAGTCTTAAAACTGATCCACGCAGCTGTGTGGGAGCTTTCTTCTCAAGGTTGGTCATTTGTAATTTCATAAACTTATTTTATTAGATCTAAATGGGTGTTTGTTTGTTTGTTTGTTTTATATTTGATTAGATATGGATGGATTAAAATTTTTATTTTATATTATTTATAATGTAAGGATTGGCTAAGGTGGTTGGGAGTTAAGTAATTTTTCAATAGTCAAAATGCACGAATGTTCTGATTGTAGCCATGTACAAATGTTGAGATTGTAGCCATGTACAAATGTTGAGATTGTAGCCATGTACAAATGTTGAGATTGTAGCCATGTACAAATGTTGAGATTGTAGCCATGTACAAATGTTGAGATTGTAGCCATGTACAAATGTTCAGATTGTAGCCATGTACAAATGTTGAGATTGTAGCCATGTACAAATGTTGAGATTGTAGCCATGTACAAATGTTGAGATTGTAGCCATGTACAAATGTTGAGATTGTAGCCATGTACAAATGTTGAGATTGTAGCCATGTACAAATGTTCAGATTGTAGCCATGTACAAATGTTCAGATTGTAGCCATGTACAAATGTTCAGATTGTAGCCATGCTTTTTAAAAAAAAGTTTTAATAAAATAGCAATTGTTAATGAAAACTGAATTCCTATTAAAACAATTTGATGTGCTTCCTCAGGATAAAACTTGGAGAGAAACAGTACACTGACGCTTTCAATGATGAGCTGGAGGCTTTCAGAGCAAGGATCCAAGAGAGGGCACGTATACGTATAGAAGAAGCCATGAAAGAATACGAAGAGGTATGGAACATTTGTGTTCTTGCAAATGTTTGTTATTTAACATAAAACTTGACGGCACCATTTACCAACATTGTTTTCATGTGTGTAGCGTATGAAGAAATAAACTCTTTGATTCCACAGGAGGAGCGTAAGAAAAGGCTTGGTCCTGGTGGTCTAGACCCAGTGGAAGTCATGGACTCTTTGCCTCAGGTAACACATTCACTCTTTGCCTCAGGAAACACATTCACTCTTTGCCTCAGGTAACACATTCACTCTATACCTCAGGTAACACATTCACTCTTTGCCTCAGGTAACACATTCACGATTTACCTCAGGTAACACATTCACTCTTTACCTCAGGTAACACATTCACTCTTTGCCTCAGGTAACACATTCACTCTTTGCCTCAGGTAACACATTCACTCTTTACCTCAGGTAACACATTCACTCTTTACCTCAGGTAACACATTCACTCTTTACCTCAGGTAACACATTCACTCTTTGCCTCAGGTAACACATTCACTCTTTACCTCAGGTAACACATTCACTCTTTACCTCAGGTAACACATTCACTCTTTACCTCAGGTAACACATTCACGATTTACCTCAGGTAACACATTCACTCTTTGCCTCAGGTAACACATTCACTCTTTACCTCAGGTAACACATTCACTCTTTACCTCAGGTAACACATTCACTCTTTACCTCAGGTAACACATTCACTCTTTACCTCAGGTAACACATTCACTCTTTGCCTCAGGTAACACATTCACTCTTTACCTCAGGTAACACATTCACTCTTTACCTCAGGTAACACATTCACTCTTTACCTCAGGTAACACATTCACTCTTTACCTCAGGTAACACATTCACTCTTTACCTCAGGTAACACATTCACTCTTTGCCTCAGGTAACACATTCACTCTTTACCTCAGGTAACACATTCACTCTTTACCTCAGGTAACACATTCACTCTTTGCCTCAGGTAACACATTCACTCTTTACCTCAGGTAACACATTCACTCTTTGCCTCAGGTAACACATTCACTCTTTGCCTCAGGTAACACATTCACTCTTTGCCTCAGGTAACACATTCACTCTTTGCAATCAATTCTCTAATGAGTCCTTAAATATTCACTTGTCTTTATATACTAACAAATTCTTTATGAAAACAAACAAAAAAGATATTAATACATCATATAGAATGGGACTGCAATAAAGCTTTTAAATAAAATACAAAATACACAAACAAATTGTGCAATGAAAACAATAAATTTGAGCTTTATTTTTAGACTGATACGACAGTAAACGTTACATCATATAGAATGGGACTGCAATAAAGCTTTTAAATAAAATACAAAATACACAAACAAATTGTGCAATGAAAACAATAAATTTGAGCTTTATTTTTAGACTGATACGACAGTAAACGTTTACTGTCGTATCAGTCTAAAAATAAAGCTCAAATTTATTGTTTTCATTGCACAATTTGTTTGTGTATTTTGTATTTTATTTAAAAGCTTTATTGCAGTCCCATTCTATATGATGTTTAGCCGAAACGTTTACTGTCGTATCAGTCTAAAAATAAAGCTCAAATTTATTGTTTTCATTGCACAATTTGTTTGTGTATTTTGTATTTTAAAAAAGATATTACTTTGTTTGCATTCCACTTTCAAGTAATCTACCGTATATACTTGTTCTAAAGCCGACTTTTTTGGACAAAATCTAAGGGAAATTGTTGGGGGGTCGGCTTGCGAGCGGGTCATAGGGGATTTCTGCATGTACATTGAATATCGGTGTTGTTATTGTAGATCATCAAGGTCCTTGTCTACATTCTAAAAGATTCGACTGCTCTATCAGAATCTATAAAACATTATTAAACTCTGCACTTACCTTATTTATTTATTTTTGTGAATGTTTTAATAAATTGTTTTAATGTACGCGTTTTCTCCACTTTTTACCAAAGAAACAAAAAAATACTGGTAACTCTTGGGGTCGGCTTACGAGTGGGTTACACACTTTTCATACTATTCTCTTCCAAAAAGAAGGGGATCGGCTTATGAACGAACGGGCTATAGAGAGAATATATACGGTATAATATATACGGTATAATATATACGGTATAATATATACGGTATAATATATACGGTATAATATATACGGTATAATATATACGGTATAATATATACGGTATAATATATACGGTATATATCTTTGAATATTTCTGTTTAGCCAACAAAAAAATAAAAATTTTAACATTCAATTTTTATGTCCTAGTGTTTTCACTTTGTCTATTTATAGTATTTGTCTAAACCTTACAAAAATAAATGAATGTCTCCCATATTAATATGACATTTATTATATGTCAATGAATGTCTCCCATATTAATATTACATTTATTATATGTCAATGAATGTCTCCCATATTAATATTACATTTATTATATGTCAATGAATGTCTCCCATATTAATATGACATTTATTATATGTCAATGAATGTCTCCCATATTAATATGACATTTATTATATGTCAATGAATGTCTCCCATATTAATATGACATTTATTATATGTCAATGAATGTCTCCCATATTAATATGACATTTATTATATGTCAATGAATGTCTCCCATATTAATATGACATTTATTATATGTCAATGAATGTCTCCCATATTAATATGACATTTATTATATGTCAATGAATGTCTCCCATATTAATATTACATTTATTATATGTCAATGAATGTCTCCCATATTAATATGACATTTATTATATGTCAATGAATGTCTCCCATATTAATATGACATTTATTATATGTCAATGAATGCTCCCATATTAATATGACATTTATTATATGTCAATGACACAACAAGTATTGTGAGCTCATGTTAAATAAACTATTATAAGACAAAATGTTCAGATTTAATAAAGTTTTTTTTAGCAATTACCAACGTTATAGGAATATGGTATTTTAAAAAAAACTTTTATAAATGTTTCTTTTCTTGACATTAGCTTCATTATATTTGACATAAAGTAAGTCCCATAACCGGTGGTCGTAGGGGGTCCCTAATGTTTCCATTAGAGCTTACTAGGGGCTTGGTAGACCTTGGTGGGGTCCAGGTCAACGGAGGACTTTTCTTAGCGTGTCATTCAGTATTTTTATTGTGGCTTTGCGTGGGCTCGATCCCACGCCCCTCATCTTGTGAGGCGAGGGCACTATTCTCTTCGCTATCCGGCCGCCCTGACACACCTAATTATAATGTCAAAGTTAACAAACTGTTATATTTCTTTAGGTACTGAAGGCATGTTTTGAGTCCCAAGACATAGCACTGCTTCAGAAGACAGTGGCAGAAATGCCACAGGAAGATGCTGCTTACCACATCAAACGTTGCATAGACTCAGGACTTTGGGTGCCTGGGGGAGATGACAAGCAAAAAGATGGAAGCCCAGAACCTAAAGAAGAGGAAGTTTATGAAAAAGTGGACTAGTTGAGTTTTGGCTCTGTTAAAGTTTAGATTTTATCAGCTTCACAAATTATTAGTTGAAAACAGATTGAAGAAATATGCTCAAATAGAGATTATTTGACATTTTTTAAATTTAGCACAGAATTTCTGGCTGTAAATATAAAATAATATTTGATTAGGTTTATCTCAGTATCTTAACAGGTGTGAGGTGTTAAACTTGACTTGGGACAGTTTTTGATACTCAGTACATCCTTTAAAACAAAGGCAACATTTGTACAGCTCAAGTCTAGTAAACTGTACCTCCCAGAATATGACATATGTCTAGTAGAAATTTTCTCAATTGCATTATTTTCTTTTCCTATATATATTTCTATCTACTTGTAAATCAATCATTATTATGAATCATGTTAATTCATTAGTCTTTTTTTTCTTGAAGTTTTTCAAC
The DNA here is from genome assembly GCA_944989445.1 of Ampullaceana balthica. Classification (NCBI taxonomy): domain Eukaryota; kingdom Metazoa; phylum Mollusca; class Gastropoda; family Lymnaeidae; genus Ampullaceana; species Ampullaceana balthica. Next base: position 171,281 of record CALYLW010000844.1, read on the forward strand.
ACTTTTCATTTGTTAAATTACAATTATTTTATTCTGTAAAGAATCATTTTTGTGTTTAATTTTGGAGAATTTCTGGATGTTCTATGTTCTTATATTTTTAGAAGACAATATTGAGAATCACTTTAATCTTTAGAGGATATCTTCACTGTAATTGAGCATTCACTATTCCATCTCTGATCAATATCATGTGAAGGCCTGTTACATTAAAATCTGTGTCACAAATAATGATGAAAGTTTATTCAATTTTATTCTTTGATTAAGAAATACTAATAAATACTTAGCACATTCATATAAATACATGAATTGTTGAACACTTCATTCAAGAATGCCCAACATGTCCCCTTTAAACAAAGATTGTTCCATGTGAATTACCAGTCATAAAAAATTTAAGTTCAATATCTGAATGTTTTTGTATTGAACATGAAAAAACATGAACTGAACAATTGTGTAAATAAACATTTTTATGAAATCAGATGTTTTGTTTTTGGTCTGCTCTACAAACATATGAAGATTTTATCAAGGGCTGGTACAGAGACGTGAAGATTTATACAGCCGGACCTCGCTGAGTTGAACTCAAAGGGACCAGAAAAAAAATTCATCTTAGGGAATTTTTGAGTTAGGCAAAATGGCGTAATAGACGCAGAATTTTGTCGGGACCTGAAAATTAATTCTATATTTAAGGAGGTTTTCGTCTTAGTAAGTTGTAACACGTTAAGACACTTTGTCATTGAATTAAAAAGATTATGGCTAATGAATTAAGAAATCTTTAACAAATAAAATGTTATTGCAGTAAATTAATAATTTTGTGTACAAAATAAACCTTTAAAACAAACAAGTTTAGGTACTCAAATTTAGGTTAAATGTATTTCTTAATCTGAGAAATTATCATCTCATTTTGTAATATTACTACATTAGACAAGATCTTTCTATTACTATTACTAGACAGCATAACTACTGAAGTAACAGTAGTGTGAAAAGTGTTTTGGTATAATTAAAGTTGTCAGCAAGTTTTTAAAAGTCCACTAAAATGATTCTAGTGACTGAGATCTGATGGTGTACATCACACATGAATACATATATTTGTATCTGATGGCGTACCAGCACACATGAATACATATATTTGTATCTGGCTACCAGCACATGATCATTTGTATCTGATGCGTACCAGCACACATGAATACATATATTTGTATCTGATGGCGTACCAGCACACATGAATTCATATATTTGTATCTGATGGCGTACCAGCACACATGAATACATATATTTGTATCCCATGGCGTACCAGCACACATGAATACATATATTTGTATCTGATGGCCTACCAGCACACATGAATACATATATTTGTATCTGATGGCGTACCAGCACACATGAATACATATATTTGATAAATATTTCAATGAAACTTTTCCACTATTGTTATATTAAGAGATTGTCCACCATAACATTACATGCTACAAGGCCTGTACACGCAAATACATCTTCGTATGGTCAAATTCTGTATGTATTTTTATATAAGTTTGAAGCAGCACTCTTTAATGTAAATGTAACTTATTTTAGAATTTTTAATCGTATTAGAGGCAAGCTCTTTGAAATTTAACACCCCCAATAAGAATATAAAATCATAATTTTCTAGATATTTTATCTTTGTTAATTAATTATGCTTTTATTTTATTAAATTAATCCTTTCATATGCGGTAAGTATTAAAAATATATTCTCTAACACAATAAACCTAACAACTGATCAACAACTCAACAGTTGTAACCAAACAAGTTTTTGGAAGTAAGTTTACATTTTAACTTTTTTTTTAATTTAAAAAGAGGCTATTTCCTTACTTATTGCTAAAAACATTGCTAATTGTGTAACACTTAAGCACTCTAATAAAATGTCATTACATGTACCATGTTTTGTTGATAAATGTTCTATCAGCTAATCCAATGTTCTATCAGCTAATCCAATGTTCTATCAGCTAATCCAATGTTCTATCAGCTAATCCTATGTAATTTTCAGTGGTATCAAGAGGGTGTTAATAAATTAAATTAATTTCATTACTACTGAAAATATGGTTAATTATCCTATATAATAAAAGGCAAGTTTCTTTCTGTCCTTCCTGTCCTTTCTGTCCCGTCATCTATAGCGATTGGTCCCTCAAACTCCTACAGCCAATCACTAGCGGAGAAAAAGTGAATCTCAATTACAAATTCTGGCACAAAATGTCTACCCAGAATCACAATATGGTTTTCGGGCTGGCCGATCAACCATGGACATGATTTTCTCACTCCGTCAGCTACAATAGAAATGTCGGGAGCAACAGAAAACCCTCTTCATTGCCTTCGTAGATTTAACGAAGGCATTTGACCTGGTCAGCCGTAAGGGTCTGCTACGTATACTGGAAAAAATAGGATGTCCGCCGCGGCTTCTCTCCATCATCGAGTCCTTGCACACCAATATGCACAGCACAGTGCTCTTCGATGGTGCCACCTCAGAACCCTTCCCAGTTTGTAGCGGAGTCAAACAGGGCTGTGTACTGGCTCCAACACTCTTTGGTATCTTTTTATCGATTTTATTGCGACATGCTTTCGAGGTCTGCTCCGAGGGTGTGAACATTCATACCAGGACGGATGGAAACCTATATAATATCAGCCAGCTCAGTGCGAAGAGCAAATTGGAAAATGTACTAATCAGAGAGTTGCTCTTCGCGGATGACGCAGCCCTTACCTCACATACAGAGGCAGGACTCCAACACTTGGTCAATAAGTTCTCAGAGGCATGCAATGATTTTGGTTTAACGATTAGCCTCAAAAAGACCAACATTATGAGACAAGGCACTGACCGCCTTCCAGCAATCTCCATTGAGGGAAACACCTTGGACGTCGTCGATGATTTCACCTACCTTGGCAGTAACATCACAAGCACACTCTCCCTGGATAAGGAAATAGGAACCAGAATCGGCAAGGCAGCATCATTAATGGCTCGGCTGAATCAAAGAGTGGGGAACAATGCGCATCTCACAGATAGGACGAAAATCACTGTGTACCAGGCCTGCGTGCTCAGCACACTCCTCTATGGTAGTGAGTGCTGGACGACCTACGCCAAGCAAACAAAGCAGCTCAACAGCTTCCACTTACGATGCTTGCGTAGGATTCTACGCATCAAGTGGCAGGACAAGATCACCAATGTCGAGGTACTCAGAAGAAGCCATATGCTGAGTATGCACTCAATTCTGAGTGAGAGGCGCCTGCGGTGGTTAGGTCATGTCCGCAGGATGAGCTCGGAGCGCATTCCTAGAGCCTTGCTTTACGGTGAGCTGGCAACCGGTAAGAGAAAAAGAGGTCGCCCCCGCTTGCGCTTCAAGGACGTCTGCAATAAAGACATGTCATTGGCACAGATAGACTATAAAACGTGGGAGACCATTGCCGAGGAGCGCACCTCCTGGCGGGCAAAAGTGCGTGAGGGCATTCATGTCGCGGAAGCATCCCTCATAGCTTTGAGTGAAGGGCCAGGAGAAAGGGCAGGGGGGGGCAGAGGAGCAGGAGTACACGCCATCGTCCCATGAGGACGGACGGTTGCCATACATACATTTTTGTCATAATTCAGTACTGTGTTCCCATCTTGAAGTGATGTCTGCAGCTTATTCCAATGACAACTCTGTTAAATGCATTTTCCTTGAAGGACCTGGGGGTAGTGGCAAGAGTTGTAAGTGTTGTTTGTTGTATTATTTTTGTTGTTTTTTGTTGGCGTTGTTGTTGCTGTAGTTGTTGTTTTGTTGTAGTTATTTTTTGTTGCTGTTTTGTTTTAGTTGTTGTAGTTATTGTTGCTGTTGTTGTCATTTTTTTGTTGTTGTTGTTGTCCACATCCCTTGCCCTGCGACGACAATGTCCTGCAAACGCTTCAGCATAACAACTACCAAAACATAGCCTCCATGAACTTCACAGGTCACCCTACACTTATTCCCGTCCTTGGGCGGGTTTTGTTACTAGTTACTTCATAATTCTTTGACATTGCACCCTTATAACTATAATTTAAATCTATTTTATGATGATGCATTAAATAAAACAATTCTTTTCTTTTTTTATCTTATAACTTTGATCATTTAATTAAATTAAACAAATCCAACTTATGGCCAGATTATAAAAATCCTTTTCTGGTTTTTTACAATAGTTCATGAGATTTTCATTACTGACTTCAACTTTACTAACAGTATTTACAATGTAGTCTAATGATTAATTGATTAAGGAAATTCCTAAATGAACTTACAGGTTTATGTTTTTTAGAGCCATTATTTTAAGGTTTTCAGATTAAACTCGATAAGATTGAAAAAGTTAAAGAATATCTGAAAACTGATCTTCAACCTAGGACAGTGACTTCCACTGGGAAATGAGACAAAACCGAATACAAAAACATAACACAGCTTTCAAAACTGTATCTACAGAAAACATGTGTCATTAAATTAAAACTTGAGCAAGTCTGTATCTACAGAAAACATGTGTCATTAAATTAAAACTTGAGCAAGTCTGTATCTACAGAAAACATGTGTCATTAAATTAAAACTTGAGCAAATCTGTATCTACAGAAAACATATGTCATTAAATTAAAACTTGAGCAAGTCTGTATCTACAGAAAACATGTGTCATTAAATTAAAACTTGAGCAAATCTGTATCTACAGAAAACATGTGTCATTAAATTAAAACTTGAGCAAGTCTGTATCTACAGAAAACATGTGTCATTAAATTAAAACTTGAGCAAATCTGTATCTACAGAAAACATGTGTCATTAAATTAAAACTTGAGCAAGTCTGTATCTACAGAAAACATGTGTCATTAAATTAAAACTTGAGCAAATCTGTATCTACAGAAAACATGTGTCATTAAATTAAAACTTGAGCAAGTCTGTATCTACAGAAAACATGTGTCATTAAATTAAAACTTGAGCAAGTCTGTATCTACAGAAAACATGTGTCATTAAATTAAAACTTGAGCAAGTCTGTATCTACAGAAAACATGTGTCATTAAATTAAAACTTGAGCAAGTCTGTATCTACAGAAAACATGTGTCATTAAATTAAAACTTGAGCAAGTCTGTATCTACAGAAAACATGTGTCATTAAATTAAAACTTGAGCAAGTCTGTATCTACAGAAAACATGTGTCATTAAATTAAAACTTGAGCAAATCTGTATCTACAGAAAACATGTGTCATTAAATTAAAACTTGAGCAAAACTGTATGGATTTCTGTTCCAGAATGAGTCATGGAACTATTTAATACAATGAGTCATGGAACTATTTAATACATTGAGTCATGGAACTATTTAATACAATTTGAACAATTTTTTTAGTTGCCATTTGGTTTTTAAAACATTCCAACACAAGACATATTTAACATCCTGCTTCCATCACAATCTAAAACAACAAATGTTTCAGTCATTGTACAGTTTTATTACAAGGCATTGTCAACATTTTTCTTCTTCTTCTTTCTTTTCTTCTTTTTCTTTTGTCCGTTAACATCTGCTGTAGACTTGGCCATTTTCTTAGTGACTCTGTCTCCTGCAATCATTTCTTCCTCCTCTGCAGCATCTTCAGCATCTTCCATGTTTAGGTTGGCGATGCCATCAGCTGCAGAATCTTCTGGAAGATCCTCCTCATCAGCAGCACATTCTTCAGCTAGTGGGGCAGGCATTCGATCCAAGAAATGACGCCTCACTACAAAGTATACCAGTCACAGCAATACAAACAAATTAGACACTTAAATCTATTTGGAAAGGAATCCTGTTAACCTATTCAAGACTTGAATCGTATCAACAAGCTATTTATATAGATTTAATCTTTCTAAAGATTTAAGACTGAACAAACAATCACTTACCCGCAGCGCTCTCACGGATATCCCATACTTTAAAATCCTTGTTAGCACCAATCCCAAAGACAAAGGGATGGTCAGGGTTACAAGTGACACAGTGTATAATGTCCTAACAACAAAACAATATCAAACTATTTATAAGTTGTAACTGTAAAAAGACATTCAGTGTATAATGTCCTAACAAGAGATTTAAAAACAATATCAAACTATTTATAAGTTGTAACTGTAAAAAGACATTCAGTGAATAATGTCCTAACAAGAGATGAAGACTATATTTCTCAATCAATTTTGAAGTTATTTCAGTAAGAAAACATTTTTTTATTTCAAAGGAGTTTTGTGTAATTTTATTTTATAAATATTTTGTATTTGGACTTATAACTTATAGTGTGAGACAATGAATGGTCCTTTTAAACTGAGCATACAGGCAAAAAATATTGATAACATTATGTAAATTTATTAGATACTAGTGGTATAAGCCTGTAGGATAGTTCAGAAGGCAAGAGACAGGAGACAGAAGGCAAGAGACAGGAGACAGAAGGTAAGAGACAGGAGACAGTAGGTAAGAGACAGGAGACTAACACAGGCCGACAAGACATAAGTGGTGGGGTGGGACAGATCACTTCCAACTTGTAGGCTAAGTATGTGTTTGTGAGATTCACTTCCAACTTGTAGGCCTAATATGTGTTTGCGAGATTCACACACAAAATGAAAGCCGCAAAACTTGATTTATTATTTTTACTTTGCAAACAAAGCTTGGGTGTTAACATTCCTGAAGATTGGTGTAAGGATGCTAGTTAAAAGTTAACATTTCTGAAGATTGGTGTAAGGATGCTAGTTAAAAGTTAACATTCCTAAAGATTGGTGTAAGGATGCTAGTTAAAAGTTAACATTTCTGAAGATTGGTGTAAGGATGCTAGTTAAAAGTTAACATTTCTGAAGATTGGTGTAAGGATGCTAGTTAAAAGTTAACATTCCTGAAGATTGGTGTAAGGATGCTAGTTAAAAGTTAACATTCCTGAAGATTGGTGTAACGATGTTAGTTAAAAGTTAACATTCCTAAAGATTGGTGTAACGATGCTAGTTAAAAGTTAACATTCCTGAAGATTGGTGTAACGATGCTAGTTAAAAGTTAACATTCCTAAAGATTGGTGTAACGATGCTGGTTAAAAGTTAACATTCCTACCATCTTAAGGTTGCGACTCAGGACAAGAGCTGGTTTACTGTCCTTGATGTCCCAGACTTTGAGGTGCTTGTCTGGTGATGTCGTCACCAGTAGACCTGGGATTTGGGAGCTTAAGCACATACCTGAAAGGAAAAGTTTGGTTCATCCAATTAAAAATTTACACTTCAGTTGACATTTAATGATCTTCTCTGACACTTCAGTTGACATTTAATGATCTTCTCTGACACTTCAGTTGACATTTAATGATCTTCTCTGACACTTCAGTTGACATTTAATGATCTTCTCTGACACTTCAGTTGACATTTAATGATCTTCTCTGACACTTCAGTTGACATTTAATGATCTTCTCTGACACTTCAGTTGACATTTAATGATCTTCTCTGACACTTCAGTTGACATTTAATGATCTTCTCTGACACTTCAGTTGACATTTAATGATCTTCTCTTACACTTCAGTTGACATTTAATGATCTTCTCTTACACTTCAGTTGACATTTAATGATCTTCTCTGACACTTCAGTTGACATTTAATGATCTTCTCTGACACTTCAGTTGACATTTAATGATCTTCTCTGACACTTCAGTTGACATTTAATGATCTTCTCTGACACTTCAGTTGACATTTAATGATCTTCTCTGACACTTCAGTTGACATTTAATGATCTTCTCTGACACTTCAGTTGACATGTAATGATCGTCTCTGACACTTCAGTTGACATTTAATGATCTTCTCTGACACTTCAGTTGACATTTAATGATCTTCTCTGACACTTCAGTTGACATTTAATGATCTTTTCTGACACTTCAGTTGACATTTAATGATCTTCTCTGACACTTCAGTTGACATGTAATGATCTTCTCTGACACTTCAGTTGACATTTAATGATCTTCGCTGACACTTCAATTGACATCCAAAAACATCTACTACAGCACTTTCAATTTTCATCACAATTTCTTTGATACGTATGCATGACTTAGACCATGTGATAGTAGCACTGATTTGATATGTAACTTAGACCATGTGATAGTAGCACTAATTTGATATGTAACTTAGACCATGTGATAGTAGCACTGATTTGATATGTAACTTAGACCATGTGATAGTAGCACTGATTTGATATGTAACTTAGACCATGTGATAGTAGCACTAATTTGATATGTAACTTAGACCATGTGATAGTAGCACTGATTTGATATGTAACAGACCATGTGATAGTAGCACTAATTTGATATGTAACTTAGACCATGTGATAGTAGCACTAATTTGATATGTAACTTAGACCATGTGATAGTAGCATTAATTTGATATGTAACTTAGACCATGTGATAGTAGCACTGATTTGATATGTAGCAAAGACCATGTAATAGTAGCACTGATTTCATCGATTAAACAGAAAGAAAAACCAGGTTTCTAGTTGCTTCCTTAGTTTAAATAACAATACTAGAAGAAGAATAATACTAGAGCAATAACAATACTAGAACAATAATAATACTAGAACAAAAACAATACTAGAACAATAATAATACTGGAACAATAAGATTACTAGAACAATAATAATACTGGAACATTAATAAATAGAAAGATGTTAATTTTGTGTTACCTGTGACAGCTTCTTGATGGGCAGACAGTGTGAACAAAGGTTTGTCTTGTCTAACATCAACTTCATATAGCATGCCTCTATCTGTGCTGGCCTAAAATTGATATTGTCAATATATAACATCAACTATCAACTTCATATAGCATGCCTCTATCTGTGCTGGCCTAAAATTGATATTGTCAATATATAACATCAACTATCAACTTCATATAGCATGCCTCTATCTGTGCTGGCCTAAAATTGATATTGTCAATATATAACATCAACTATCAACTTCATATAGCATGCCTTTATCTATGCTGGCCTAAAATTGATATTGTCAATATATAACATCAACTATCAACTTCATATAGCATGCCTCTATCTGTGCTGGCCTAAAATTGATATTATCAATATATAACATCAACTATCAACTTCATATAGCATGCCTCTATCTGTGCTGGCCTAAAATTGATATTGTCAATACATAACATCAACTATCAACTTCATATAGCATGCCTCTATCTGTGCTGGCCTAAAATTGATAACGTCAATATATAACATCAACTTCATATAGCATGCCTCTATCTGTGCTGGCCTAAAATTGATATTATCAATATATAACATCAACTATCAACTTCATATAGCATGCCTCTATCTGTGCTGGCCTAAAATTGATATTATCAATATATAACATCAACTATCAACTTCATATAGCATGCCTCTATCTGTGCTGGCCTAAAATTGATATTGTCAATATATAACATCAACTATCAACTTCATATAGCATGCCTCTATCTATGCTGGCCTAAAATTAATATTATCAATATATAACACCAACTTCATATAGCATGCCTCTATCTGTGCTGGCCTAAAATTGATATTGTCAATATATAACATCAACTATCAACTTCATATAGCATGCCTCTATCTGTGCTGGCCTAAAATTGATAATGTCAATATATAACATCAACTATCAACTTCATATAGCATGCCTCTATCTATGCTGGCCTAAAATTGATATTATGAATATATAAAATCAACTATCAACTTCATATAGCATGCCTCTACCTGAGCTGGCCTAAAATTGATATTATGAATATATAACATGAACTATCAACTTCATATAGCATGCCTCTATCTGTGCTGGCCTAAAATTGATAATGTCAATATATAACATCAACTATCAACTTCCTATAGCATGCCTCTATCTATGCTGGCCTAAAATTAATATTATCAATATATAACATCAACTTCATATAGCATGCCTCTATCTGTGCTGGCCTAAAATTGATATTGTCAATATATAACATCAACTATCAACTTCATATAGCATGCCTCTATCTGTGCTGGCCTAAAATTGATATTGTCAAATATCTTACATCAACTATCAACTTCATATAGCATGCCTCTATCTGTGCTGGCCTAAAATTGATATTATCAATATATAACATCAACTATCAACTTCATATAGCATGCCTCTATCTGTGCTGGCATAAAATTGATATTGTCAATATATAACATCAACTATCAACTTCATATAGCATGCCTCTATCTGTGCTGGCATAAAATTGATATTGTCAATATATAACATCAACTATCAACTTCATATAGCATGCCTCTATCTGTGCTGGCCTAAAATTGATATTGTCAATATATAACATCAACTTCATATAGCATGCCTCTATCTGTGCTGGCCTAAAATTGATATTGTCAATATATAACATCAACTATCAACTTCATATAGCATGCCTCTATCTGTGCTGGCCTAAAATTGATATTATGGATATATAACATGAACTATCAACTTCATATAGCATGCCTCTATCTGTGCTGGCCTAAAATTGATATTGTCAATATATAACATCAACTATCAACTTCATATAGCATGCCTCTATCTGTGCTGGCCTAAAATTGATATTGTCAATATATAACATGAACTATCAACTTCATATAGCATGCCTCTATCTGTGCTGGCCTAAAATTGATATTGTCAATATATAACATCAACTATCAACTTCATATAGCATGCCTCTATCTGTGCTGGCCTAAAATTGATATTGTCAATATACATAACATCAACTTCATATAGCATGCCTCTATCTGTGCTGGCCTAAAATTGATATTGTCAATACATAACATCAACTTCATATAGCATGCCTCTATCTGTGCTGGCCTAAAATTGATATTGTCAATACATAACATCAACTATCAACTTCATATAGCATGCCTCTATCTGTGCTGGCCTAAAATTGATAATGTCAATATATAACATCAACTATCAACTTCATATAGCATGCCTCTATCTGTGCTGGCCTAAAATTGATAATGTCAATATATAACATCAACTATCAACTTCATATAGCATGCCTCTATCTGTGCTGGCCTAAAATTGATAATGTCATTATATAACATCAACTATCAACTTCATATAGCATGCCTCTATCTGTGCTGGCCTAAAATTGATATTGTCATTATATAACATCAACTTCATATAGCATGCCTCTATCTGTGCTGGCCTAAAATTGATAATGTCAATATATAACATCAACTATCAACTTCATATAGCATGCCTCTGTCTGTGCTTGCGTAAAACTTACAATATTTCTTTTTTATGTTTTTACAGAAAAATATAATTTTTTAACCAAGAAACAAAAGAAATTTATACAGAATGATGAATTAATCATTATTTTTCAAATATTAACTGAAAATTGATATTTTAAAATTAATGGAAAAAATGCAAGCTTAAAACAATTTCATCAACAACAACATATTACCAAAAATTGAAATGGTGAAAAATGATTCCAGATGGCTCTCTCCACCTCACCATCAAACTTCCATTTCTTGACGTCTTCTCCTGGACGTCTGCAGTCTATGACAGCAGCATTGCTTAAAACAAATAACAATGGTAGAATTTTTTTGTTTAAATATGTGGGATGTGGGTCTTGTGTTATGGGCTAATTAAATGGTCTTGTGTTATGGACTAATTAAATGGTCTTGTGTTATGGACTAATTAAATGGTCTTGTGTTATGGTCTAATTAAATGGTCTTGTGTTATGGGCTAATTAAATGGTCTTGTGTTATGGGTCTAATTAAATGGTCTTGTGTTATGGGTCTAATTAAATGGTCTTGTGTTATGGGTCTAATTAAATGGTCTTGTGTTATGGGCTAATTAAATGGTCTTGTGTTATGGTCTAATTAAATGGTCTTGTGTTATGGTCTAATTAAATGGTCTTGTGTTATGGGCTAATTAAATGGTCTTGTGTTATGGTCTAATTAAATGGTCTTGTGTTATGGGCTAATTAAATGGTCTTGTGTTATGGGCTAATTAAATGGTCTTGTGTTATGGTCTAATTAAATGGTCTTGTGTTATGGGTCTAATTAAATGGTCTTGTGTTATGGTCTAATTAAATGGTCTTGTGTTTCATGTCTAATTAAATGGTCTTGTAGTTATAGTCATAATTAAATACTAAAATGGAATGGTCTAATTAAAAATGTCTTGTGTATGTGTAATAAATGGTCTTGTGTATGGTCTAAAGTTAAAGAACAAATAATTAAAATGTTTTCATTATGAAAAGACTAAGAGATAAGAATACATTACTTGTCAAAAGAACCAGTGAGGAGAGATTGTGGCTCCACAGGATGCCAGCTGACACACTGAACCTGAGGCAATAACAACACAACTTTAACTTAATCATTTAATTGTGGCTCCACAGGATGCCAGCTGACACACTGAACCTGAGACAATACACAATAACAACTACAACTTTAACCTGAGCTACACAGATCAACACCACTTTGTACCCTCAGACAAACACAATAACAACACAACTTTAACTGTGACACACAGATGCACGACACACTGAACCTCAGACAATAACAACACAACTTTAACTAATCTTTAATCTGGCTCCACAGATCCAGCGACACACTGAACCCTCAGACAAACACAATAACAACACAACTTTAACCTGAGACAAACACAACAACACCACTTTTACCCTCAGACAAACACAATAAACAACACAACTTTAACCTGAGACAAACACAACAACACCACTTTTACCCTCAGACAAACACAATAACAACACAACTTTAACCTGAGACAAACACAACAACACCACTTTTACCCTCAGACAAACACAATAACAACACAACTTTAACCTTTAATGAAGCTCTTGCCAATAGAAATGATTCTACCTCTACAAATATACATTCAATAAGCTTTTAGATTGTGAGACTGGCTAAATGATTCTACCTCTACAAATATACATTCAATAAGCTTTTAGATTGTGAGACTGGCTAAATGATTCTACCTCTACAAATATACATTCAATAAGCTTTTAGATTGTGAGACTGGCTAAATGATTCTACCTCTACAAATATACATTCAATAAGCTTTTAGATTGTGAGACTGGCTAAATGATTCTACCTCTACAAATATACATTCAATAAGCTTTTAGATTGTGAGACTGGCTAAATGATTCTACCTCTACAAATATACATTCAATAAGCTTTTAGATTGTGAGACTGGCTAAATGATTCTACCTCTACAAATATACATTCAATAAGCTTTTAGATTGTGAGACTGGCTAAATGATTCTACCTCTACAAATATACATTCAATAAGCTTTTAGATTGTGAGACTGGCTAAATGATTCTACCTCTACAAATATACATTCAATAAGCTTTTAGATTGTGAGACTGGCTAAATGATTCTACCTCTACAAATATACATTCAATAAGCTTTTAGATTGTGAGACTGGCTAAATGATTCTACCTCTACAAATATACATTCAATAAGCTTTTAGATTGTGAGACTGGCTAAATGATTCTACCTCTACAAATATACATTCAATAAGCTTTTAGATTGTGAGACTGGCTAAATGATTCTACCTCTACAAATATACATTCAATAAGCTTTTAGATTGTGAGACTGGCTAAATGATTCTACCTCTACAAATATACATTCAATAAGCTTTTAGATTGTGAGACTGGCTAAATGATTCTACCTCTACAAATATACATTTCAATAAGCTTTTAGATTGTGAGACTGGCTAAATGAGCTTCTGTGTTTAGATTGTGAGACTGGCTAAATGATTCTACCTCTACAAATATACATTCAATAAGCTTTTAGATTGTGAGACTGGCTAAATGATTCTACCTCTACAAATATACATTCAATAAGCTTTTAGATTGTGAGACTGGCTAAATGAGCTGGTGTTTAGATTGTGAGACTGGCTAAATGATTCTACCTCTACAAATATACATTCAATAAGCTTTTAGATTGTGAGACTGGCTAAATGAGCTGGTGTTTAGATTGTGAGACTGGCTAAATGAGCTGGTGTTTAGATTGTGAGACTGGCTAAATGAGCTGGTGTTTAGATTGTGAGACTGGCTAAATGAGCTGGTGTTTAGATTGTGAGACTGGCTAAATGAGCTGGTGTTTAGATTGTGAGACTGGCTAAATGAGCTGGTGTTTAGATTGTGAGACTGGCTAAATGAGCTGGTGTTTAGATTGTGAGACTGGCTAAATGAGCTGGTGTTTAGATTGTGAGAACTGGCTAAATGAGCTGGCGTTTAGATTGTGAGACTGGCTAAATGAGCTTGTGTTTAGATTGTGAGACTGGCTAAATGAGCTGGCGTTTAGATTGTGAGACTGGCTAAATGAGCTGGCGTTTAGATTGTGAGACAGGTTTCAACAGAACAAGTTCTACCAACCTGCTGATCGTGATGCTTCAATGTTGATACGACCTTTCCTTCAGATAAGTCCCACAAACAAACTGTCTTGTCGGCTGAGGCACTAGCTAGTACATTTCTATAATAGATAATAGGTTTCCTTCAGACTGAGGCACTAGCTAGTACATTTCTATAACAGATAATAGGTTTCCTTCAGACTGAGGCACTAGCTAGTACATTTCTATAACAGATAATAGGTTTCCTTCAGACTGAGGCACTAGCTAGTACATTTCTATAACAGATAATAGGTTTCCTTCAGACTGAGGCACTAGCTAGTACATTTCTATAACAGATAATAGGTTTCCTTCAGACTGAGGGCACTAGCTAGTACATTTCTATAACAGATAATAGGTTTCCTTCAGACTGAGGCACTAGCTAGTACATTTCTATAACAGATAATAGGTTTCCTTCAGACTGAGGCACTAGCTAGTACATTTCTATAACAGATAATAGGTTTCCTTCAGACTGAGGGCACTAGCTAGTACATTTCTGTAACAGATAATAGGTTTCCTTCAGACTGAGGCACTAGCTAGTACATTTCTGTAACAGATAATAGGTTTCCTTCAGACTGAGGCACTAGCTAGTACATTTCTGTAACAGATAATAGGTTTCCTTCAGACTGAGGGCACTAGCTAGTACATTTCTGTAACAGATAATAGGTTTCCTTCAGACTGAGGCACTAGCTAGTACATTTCTGTAACAGATAATAGGTTTCCTTCAGACTGAGGCACTAGCTAGTACATTTCTGTAACAGATAATAGGTTTCCTTCAGACTGAGGGCACTAGCTAGTACATTTCTGTAACAGATAATAGGTTTCCTTCAGACTGAGGGCACTAGCTAGTACATTTCTGTAACAGATAATAGGTTTCCTTCAGACTGAGGCACTAGCTAGTACATTTCTGTAACAGATAATAGGTTTCCTTCAGACTGAGGCACTAGCTAGTACATTTCTGTAACAGATAATAGGTTTCCTTCAGACTGAGGGCACTAGCTAGTACATTTCTGTAACAGATAATAGGTTTCCTTCAGACTGAGGCACTAGCTAGTACATTTCTATAACAGATAATAGGTTTCCTTCAGACTGAGGCACTAGCTAGTACATTTCTATAACAGATAATAGGTTTCCTTCAGACTGAGGGCACTAGCTAGTACATTTCTATAACAGATAATAGGTTTCCTTCAGACTGAGGCACTAGCTAGTACATTTCTGTAACAGATAATAGGTTTCCTTCAGACTGAGGCACTAGCTAGTACATTTCTGTAACAGATAATAGGTTTCCTTCAGACTGAGGGCACTAGCTAGTACATTTCTGTAACAGATAATAGGTTTCCTTCAGACTGAGGCACTAGCTAGTACATTTCTGTAACAGATAATAGGTTTCCTTCAGACTGAGGCACTAGCTAGTACATTTCTGTAACAGATAATAGGTTTCCTTCAGACTGAGGGCACTAGCTAGTACATTTCTGTAACAGATAATAGGTTTCCTTCAGACTGAGGGCACTAGCTAGTACATTTCTGTAACAGATAATAGGTTTCCTTCAGACTGAGGCACTAGCTAGTACATTTCTGTAACAGATAATAGGTTTCCTTCAGACTGAGGGCACTAGCTAGTACATTTCTGTAACAGATAATAGGTTTCCTTCAGACTGAGGCACTAGCTAGTACATTTCTGTAACAGATAATAGGTTTCCTTCAGACTGAGGCACTAGCTAGTACATTTCTGTAACAGATAATAGGTTTCCTTCAGACTGAGGGCACTAGCTAGTACATTTCTGTAACAGATAATAGGTTTCCTTCAGACTGAGGCACTAGCTAGTACATTTCTGTAACAGATAATAGGTTTCCTTCAGACTGAGGGCACTAGCTAGTACATTTCTGTAACAGATAATAGGTTTCCTTCAGACTGAGGGCACTAGCTAGTACATTTCTGTAACAGATAATAGGTTTCCTTCAGACTGAGGCACTAGCTAGTACATTTCTGTAACAGATAATAGGTTTCCTTCAGACTGAGGGCACTAGCTAGTACATTTCTGTAACAGATAATAGGTTTCCTTCAGACTGAGGGCACTAGCTAGTACATTTCTGTAACAGATAATAGGTTTCCTTCAGACTGAGGGCACTAGCTAGTACATTTCTGTAACAGATAATAGGTTTCCTTCAGACTGAGGGCACTAGCTAGTACATTTCTGTAACAGATAATAGGTTTCCTTCAGACTGAGGGCACTAGCTAGTACATTTCTGTAACAGATAATAGGTTTCCTTCAGACTGAGGGCACTAGCTAGTACATTTCTATAACAGATAATAGGTTTCCTTCAGACTGAGGGCACTAGCTAGTACATTTCTGTAACAGATAATAGGTTTCCTTCAGACTGAGGGCACTAGCTAGTACATTTCTATAACAGATAATAGGTTTCCTTCAGACTGAGGACACTAGCTAGTACATTTCTGTAACAGATAATAGGTTTCCTTCAGACTGAGGGCACTAGCTAGTACATTTCTATAACAGATAATAGGTTTCCTTCAGACTGAGGGCACTAGCTAGTACATTTCTGTAACAGATAATAGGTTTCCTTCAGACTGAGGGCACTAGCTAGTACATTTCTATAACAGATAATAGGTTTCCTTCAGACTGAGGGCACTAGCTAGTACATTTCTGTAACAGATAATAGGTTTCCTTCAGACTGAGGACACTAGCTAGTACATTTCTGTAACAGATAATAGGTTTCCTTCAGACTGAGGGCACTAGCTAGTACGTTTCTGTAACAGATAATAGGTTTCCTTCAGACTGAGGGCACTAGCTAGTACATTTCTATAACAGATAATAGGTTTCCTTTAGACTGAGGGCACTAGCTAGTACATTTCTATAACAGATAATAGGTTTCCTTCAGACTGAGGGCACTAGCTAGTACGTTTCTGTAACAGATAATAGGTTTCCTTCAGACTGAGGGCACTAGCTAGTACGTTTCTGTAACAGATAGACATAGTTCTCATTTTTGTAGTATAAAACTGTTATAATTAACCTTTGACTATAATGTATAGTGTACATATAGAACCTTGACTCTTTTGTTTACATGCTACCTTGTTGTTGTCCAATATTTCAATAATAATCATTTATTATATTTGGGGTTATTAGATATTTTTTTAATCAATACATAAGACTGACTAACTGACTTACCTAACATAGGACTGACTGACTGCCTTACCTAACATAGGACTGACTGACTGACTTACCTAACATAAGACTGACTGACTGACTTACCTAACATAGAGACTGACTTACCTAACATAAGACTGACTGACTGACTTACCTAACATAAGACTGACTGATTGACTTACCTAACATAGGACTGACTGATTGACTTACCTAACATAGGACTGACTGACTGACTTAACTAACATAAGACTGTCTGACTGACTTACCTAACATAAGACTGACTGACTGACTTACCTAACATAGGACTGACTGACTGACTTACCTAACATAAGACTGACTGACTGACTTACCTAACATAAGACTGACTGACTTACCTAACATAAAACTGACTGACTGACTTACCTAACATTTTTATTCCATGAGAGATCTAGAACAGAGTCACTGTGACCTTCAGCTAAAACTTCTTTCTGTTGACAAGTGTGTAAGAAAGAAAATAAAACATTGTTAGGATTTCCCAGCTGAAATCTTTACTTTATCTATTCTATTTGTTTCTGTGCTTGCAATCTATCAGAAAAAGAATATTTCTTTTCATACAAAAACTGTTGAGTGAATTTTACTTTTTTCATTTTTTTCTTCTTCTTGCTTGGTTTCCTTTTCCCTCCTAAAACTGTGACTGGTTCCAAGGAGTCGACAACATCCAGGTCCCAGATCCCAATGTCTGGCTCCATGGTTCCCATAGCAACAAAATTACCTGAGGACAATGAGTTAATAGTATCAAACAAGTGAAAGAAAGATGAGAACACAAGTATTTTATTAGAGATATCTTATACAAAATAAAGGTTCTAATTGAATTTTAAATTTAATTTCTATGAGGATCAGATTGTTAAAAGTCCATTGATGTTTATTTTAATATTTCGTACATCAATCATGATTGTGTTCTATACATTGTGTACAGTTGAAACCGGTTAAGTCGACGGCGTTGTGGTATGAAAAATGGCGTCGAGATAACCGATGATCGAGTTAAAACGAAAACCAATATGGCGGCAAAATATTAACGTGTGCTTGAAATTTCTTTATGTACATGATTAATTAGTTAGCGTTAATTAGTGATGGGACGATTAATCGAAATCGTATCGGAACCCTAAAATTTCTTCACTCTTTCCTAAGGTTGTAATGACCGTTCGTTTTAAAGGACCGTTTAAAATTTAAATATAACCATGGTTCCCACTCAGGAAAAACGGGGAAAAGCCGGGAATTCTTAAAAAAATTTTCTCGGCCTTGAAAGTTGGGAAAAGTTATGACCAATCGGGAATTTTTATATATATATATATATATATATATATATATATATATATATATATATATATATATATATATATATATATATATATATACACACATGTATATATATTTATGCCGAAGTAAAGGACTTTGATTACGTCTCTGTCATGTTTCGATTCCATTTAATAAAAAAAAAGTTACCTGTTTATAATTGTCTGCGCATGCGTTAAAAGGTCAAAGTTTTCGCCTCGCCTCGTCCAATGACGCGTGTCACAGCCGCTCGCGTTTGCAATGCCCGTCGAATCAGCGAATTAAAAAAAATTAAAAATAAACATACAGGGTGTCCACCCAAATCTGGTCCAAAAAAATCCTACCAGCCACCAAAAAATCCTACCATCCAACCGACAAGTAAAAGTTATTATTCGGACAAGTAAAAGTATATATTCGACAAGTAAAAATTTAACTTGCAGTATTGTATGTTTTTTTGTTAACATATTTTGTAAAAAATAACCTAAAAACTGACAAGAACACAACTACATACCTTCATTCTACTTCAGCAATGTATTCATTTAGACTAGAGGATCACATCTGTACTACGTACTTGATATCCGTATAGTCAAATTATTCATCCTTAAAGAACTTATCATTGTACTTAAATTGTTCATTGGTAAAGTTGATTTATAAAACAAATAATTTCAAATTATTTACACTATATATACAGTTTATAAACAATTTACAATAGACAGCTGCCTTTTAAAGCTTCAGCTCAGCCTCCCTCTCATTGATGAGAGCAGCTAGAGCCTTTACCTCCTCTTTCTTCTTTGTGGCATCACTCTTAAAAGCTAAGCTTTTTACAATTGAAGCATGTACATCTTTTCCTGTTTCCTTCACTGCCTTTTCTATAATTTCATCAGCAGATTTGATTAAAAGATCAATATCAAGCTCTATCTTCCTCTTCTTTGCTTTCATGTCTGTGATTTCTTCTGCCTTTCTCTTCCTTTTCCCAGTCTGCTCACTTTCTTCTTTATCTTTCTTCTTCTTATCTATAGCATCAATGTAGGTTTTGTGGGCCTTACTAGAGTAGTCTAACATTTTTTTGTTGATAGGAATCTCAGCCAAAGGCCCGTTGTCCTTGACATACTGACATATCAGTCTCTTAGCTACTAAACTTTCTTCCAACAGGTTCTCTACAGTTGCTTCTTTGTTGGTTGAGAAACCCCTCTCAACATCAGCATTGCCATGGCTTAGCAGCAGGACCATCTGGATTACCTTTTTCAATGCAGGTGAACTATCCAACTGACCATGTTCAATGAAGAACTCATCTAGGCGCTCACCATTGTACCTCACTGTTGATTGAGACAGCCTATCTACCAGGGTCTCAAAGTCATATAACACCTGATCCACCTCATCACCCTGGATCCATTTCGTAAGGCTGAGATGCTCTGTCACTTTCTTGAACAGTTTCTTGGCTTTGATGGGTTCAAGTGTGATAACAGTTGGGTCCAAACACTGTATGAAACTGACAATGTCATACTTAAGGGGTGACTTGCTAAGAATCTTGTTAACCATGCCCTTTATAAATTTGAGGAAGTTTTGTCTGAAATCTTTCAACTTAAGCTCTGAAACCTTCCCTGCTTCTTTCAGTTCTTTCAGAATGACTTCTGCCTGGTGACCTAAGCTGAAGTCTGCCTCCCGTTTGAAAGCATTGGATGGCAGGTCTTTGGGTATTTTAAGGTGTGAAGCTTTAGTCACTGTCATCACATATTCAGGAGTTAAGATAAGGCTGTAGAGTCTTTTGGTCATGGCGAAGAGGTCTGCACCAAGAAAGGGTGACAGTGGAGCATCGGCCTGAAACTTCTCAAGAAAGGGTTTTGCAATCTTGGCTACAAATATGAAGGTGTGAAGCTTAGCTTTGAACAGATAGTCCCCTTCCTTGTCTACCAGTGTTAAAAAACTCTTACACCCAGGCTTGTTGACTGTTCCCCTTTTTTACTGCAGACAGGTAGCGTAAAATGGCTGGCCAGATTTGCAGTGCTCGTTCAGCAGCTGGAACATTCTCCAACCAACGATGTCCACAGAACTTGAGAGGAAGTTTGGAGGCCTCTGTTACTTTAAAAAAGTCCTCCCTTCTGGCTGGTGATTCCTTAAAGAGGTAATAAAGAGACTTTAAAACATCTTCCACACCCCAACCTGAATCCTCAACACCCTTTTTAAAGCTGTTGTGCACCGTGTGCAGGCCACAAGAGCCAATATTAATCAAACTCATTCCATTATCATCCTCCATTTCTTTGCACAATGTTTTAAACACTTTCCAGTTAACATTTGGTCCATCCATAGATAGCTGCAAAATCTTTTGACTTCCTGCTTTCTCAATGAAAGACCTCAAGTGAATCATGATATCATTTGCAGAAGCATGTCCAAGGAAATAGGAGTCTATATACTTTGATCTCACCATACCTTCAGAATCAATAAATCTCACGTGAACATCGAGCTGCTTTTTACCAAGGTCAGCGTTATGGCTCTCATCAAACATTATCACATAAGTAACACTGTCTCTCAAACTGTCTAGAATGGCATCTCTGATAGCAGGGGCTATGCCAAACGTAGCTAAGTAACCTACTTTGGTACGTCCACAGGTAAACTGTTTGGCTATATCCGAGTCAGGAAACATCTGTTGAAAAATGCTGCCTATGTCGTCTGAGCTTCGAGCACTGGAGTGGCTAGAAACTAGGTGCATTGTCCACCTAACCTCTGCTTTTAGAGTATCTGCAACTTTAAGAGTTGGCTGTTTAGTTGTAGTTGAAGTTGGATTAGATGTAGTTGAAGTGGCAGTCTGATTCAGAGATGATGGAGGTGTTGATTTTGTTGCAAAACTAAGCATTGAACTGCTACCACGATGACTTGCACTGGCCCGCATGTGCTTTTGTGAAGACATATGGGTGTTCAAGGCTTTTATGCCTGACGATCCTATAAGGTAAGCTTGACCACAGTACTTGCACTTGAACTTTTCACGATTTTCACTTAGTTGTTCAAGCCACTCAGAGTAAGAAGTGTCTTTTAACCAGTCTGAATTAAAATAACATTTCCCCATGTTGATGGGATTGATAGTGTTTTTTGTAATAGTATACAAATTGTCAATATCTGGATAGTGAAGTAAGGAACAAATTTAAACTGACAAAAAGTAAACTAGTCTTAAGACTTTAGTCAAGAATTTGCCTACTGCAGCCTACCCTAAAAACTGTTAGTTAACACACTTTAAATTGTAACCATTTAACTAGACTAGAATCTAGATTTCTATATGTTTAGCACATAATTTTCAACACTGAACAGGACTGATTTTTAATCAATTTAATCATAAAAAATAAGCTTTGATTTGAAACAGAATCTAGATCTAAACCTATTTAAATAGTTGCTTTAATAGTTGTGACTTTGGCATACCGTGACTGTTTAAATATTTTAAAAGAAATTAACTGAACTAGATCTAGATTTTAGACGTGGCTAGGCTAAGCCTAAGGTTTTTTTCGTTTTTAATTTTCACAAAATACTAGATTAGAGAGATCTATTGACTTCAAGCAGACAAAATGGCGACTGCTGCTAAAGCAGCTAAACAATAAGCACAAAAATCGTAGTTAACACTGCTCCCATAAATTTTTTGGAGATATAACAAAAGTAAATAGATATCTATTATTTACTCAGATCATGATATATTTTTAACCAAAATCCTAATATGAATATCTAGATCTAGTATATCACACTAATTACTATTACGCGGTTACTAGATCTATACTATGGGCACTATGGCTAAGCGTAAGCAATTTCACAATTTCTATCTGTTTCAATCACAGTGCACTTTATGTTTACAATGCCATCTTTAACGAGAATTATTTTGTTTAATATCTGTAATTTGTTTGTATAAGTTTAGTTTTCGACTTTTGTTTTAAAACACACATTTAAAAAAAAATAAAACTATAGATATATACGATATGATATCGATATGGACAGGGGACTCTGTCATAGGTAAACAACAGTTTTTATACTGCTGCGAACTATTGGTATTTCCAAACCAAAACAATGTGCAACGTGAGCTTCGTCATTCATTTATTTCTATCTTTTATCCGACCGAGGAACGTTTATCCTACCGAGATTTTGTTTATCCGACCGAGGATCGTTTATCCGACCAAAATCCGACTTATCCGACCACAAAATTTTTATCCGACTAAAATCCGACTTATCCGACCACAAAATTTTTATCCGACTAAAATCCGACTTTCCGACTTCGGTGGACACCCTGACATATCAATATGGTAATTTTAAGTTTAATGCTTTTGACGTGCAGGATATCAGTTACTATCAGAACGCTCTCGAATTTCCTCAGTCAATCAAACTTGTAATATAAATAAAACTATTGCGGCCTTGACCGTTGATCACAGCACGCTGTGGGCTGTGTGTTAGACCTCGGCCGGCAACTAAATCTAAGCGAATTTTTTTTAAAATCATTCCTTATCACAATTCGAACTACAAAAGTGATGACGTGTATATTAATAATATTATATACATGTACTGGAATATTAAGAAAATGATTTGATTTCATCGTCACGCGCGAGTTAGTGTCATAGTCACGTATCTTACTGGTAACAAAGCAACAACAAACTTTTAAAAGAATAATAATTTTTTATTTACTTATAAAAAACCACTGTCGATTCTCGATACAAACCTTTATTTTCATTTCTAAAGATATTCGTTTATCTTAAAAAATAAAATGATCAATGCATCAGAAAATGAATTAAGTTTAATAATAATATAACATGCACTGCGAAATAATGACGGATTAAAGACGCGCGATTTACGGGCACCTCGGGTGAATACATCGAATTCACACATGGATCGAAATTGAAAGAAGATAATAACATCCGGTAATTTTTATTGAAATCTCGTAGAATCACACAATAGCCGGAAGTCTCGAAGAAAGCGAGATGTCAACACTGTTTTGAACTAAAAATGCCAGAGTGCATTGCTAGGCCAACCGACGAGGATCGAGCTAACCAACGTTAAGTTTCAAATTTGGCCCTCTTTTGTGCTCGAGGTATTAGGTTTCAGCGACTTAGAAAAATCGAATTAGCCGATGAGAAAATGCTAAGACAAAGAGAAAATTTGGCAGTTCCAATAAAAAACGTCGAGTCAGTGCGGTGGTCAAGCTAACCGAGCTCGAGGTAAGTGGGTTTGAATGTATTATGTTTTTTTAATCAAGAAATACACAAATAAAAAAACCCGTTCATTATAATATGCATCACACGACAATCCAAAAATCCAAAATTTTAGTTATGTCTCATATATAAAGGATTTCATCATTTATAGTAAAAAAAACTTCTACAGTGTGCTTGCTAAATTTCAGCTCGATTTGATCACGGAAAAAGGGTTATAAAAACATGTTTAATATAACGCGCATTGCGCGACAGATTAGCATAAACATTAACAGACCAGGCACATATTTGAAAAAGTATGGTCAATATAATATGCACGGCACCGCACGACAGGAAAATATTAAAAAGGTTGTTCAATATAATACACACCGTGACAGTCTAGCACAAAAATGTACATGCTACATAGAGATAATCTAAAAATTCATTAATTTAATTACAGAAAACTCGATTGATATGAAAGATCATTTTTATCGTCGCCATGAGTCTGCCTACAAAATTTCAGCTTGCTAGCGTACGGGGAAGTGGGTTAAAAATCGATCCAAAGTTTTTGCGGCAAGCAATCAACCAGAAGTCATGAGTTCACATAAAGGTTTCACTTACCCTTACTAGCATCAGCCACATCATAATCCAACCACTCAAGAACGAGGGGGAAAGTAGGGAGAATATAATCATGATGAATGAAAAGATTATTCAGGTCACCATTATAAACTGGAATAGGAATGATAAACATTTTGCTATTGATGTGTGGACTTGATACTGCAAGGGATTTTTAAAATATTATATGTTACACTAAAGATGGAGCAATCAATCAATTATATGTTACACTAAAGATGGAGCAATCAATCAAAAAGTGAAGTGAGTATAAACAACAGATTTGATTGTGAAGAGTATAAACAACAGATATGATTGTCAAGAGTATAAACAACAGATGTGATTGTCAAGAGTATAAACAACAGATGTGATTGTCAAGAGTATAAACAACAGATGTGATTGTCAAGAGTATAAACAACACCTTACTATGCACTTCAAGAACAGCTGCTTCTTCAGTTATTCTGCCTAAAGCTACGAGGTTGTCAGAAGGTTTCAGAATGAAATCCTCATCATCGCTGTCAACCTGGTCAGAAAATAAATTTTGTAAACATGATTACTCATAAAAATGGGGGAGGGGGCGGGACTCTAAGCTAAAAGGTTATTTAAAATACTTTTTAAAATTTTATTTTATAGGGCTCTTTAATATGTAGTACTTACGTCATCTTCTAGTGTGATATAGGAGTCTTTAATATGTGGTACTTACGCCATCTTTTAGTGTGATATAAGGGTCTTTAATATGTGGTACTTACGTCATCTGTTAGTGTGATATAAGGGTCTTTAATATGTGGTACTTACGTCATCTGTTAGTGTGATATAGGGGTCTTTAATATGTGGTACTTACGTCATCTTTTAGTGTGATATAAGGGTCTTCTTCATTTGATGCATATGGTGTTAATCCTCCAATTCCATGTAAATAATCAGTTGCTTCAAAAGTGAGGTTAAAATTTTTTTTTATAAACATTAAATTAGATATTTAAATTTAGATCTCTATTCTATTGTAAGCAAACTAAGATAATTATTTACAGGAAATCCCTCATTTTTAAGTCTTCAAGTTATGAGGATAAAAGTGGATTTTTAAATTATTTTATGTAACATGATTGCAAAAATGTAAAAGACACTTCAAACATACATATTTCATCATTGTCATAGTCATCTAATCCATATTTAGCAGCAATGTCTTCCTCTTCTTCACTCTTATTATCACTATGCTTCCTTTTGATAGGTTTCTCTTTGGATTTATTCTTTATGCTAGCAGCCATTTTTTTTGCTTTCTTTATTGCAGATGAAAATTCCTTTTCTTCATCATCCTCAATCTCAGCATCATCATCTGAAGCATTTTCATCGTCAATCAGCTTACTGAAAAAAATAATTTAAATTTTTTTTAGTGAAAATATGTAGGGAGTAATACTTGAATTCTTATCACATTCCTGAAATGAATGATTAGCATTGTAAATAGTCCGAGTCCAAGGCACATTCCTTTTATCAATAAAAACATCTCAGTGAAATTGTCAGCATATGAGCAGGTCATAAAAAGATGTTTAGATTTCACATAGTACTTTCAGTACTTTCAATGTATTCTTGACAAAACTTAAGTCACAGTCAATGCTCCCTCTAAGATTTATTGGTCCATGTGCAAAGTAAAAAATTTTGTGAGCAAAGTTGCAATGCATCCAATTTTTTTGTTGTTGCAATACTTGACATAATTTGCTGCACAGTAATTTTAAACAGCTGAGCGGCTTCTGTCAGCTACCTGCGTGGCCACCAATGTTCCCTCTACTGCGTGGCCACTAATGTTCCCTCTAAGGTTCGTTGGTCCGTGTGCAAAGTTGCTCAGCAACTATTTTTTATCAATATTTTACAAAATTTACTGTGCTGTAAATCATAACTACTGCGCGACACCGGTGACATATCTGACTTGCCTAAAGGGAACATTAACTACCACGTAGCTTAAACGAAACATTGGTCACAGTAAACTCTTCATGAGAAAAACATGTTCACAATTTTATTCCTCTCTTGAAGCTCCTGTGATTGGCTAACAATATTATCTGGGAAGTCAAAGAAATACCGACATGTCAGATGATCATAATTGATAAAATTCTAGAAGCAGTTTTAAGAATGATGAGAGCAATTCTTCTTTGAATAAGGTTTTTGTACCTGACACTTAACATGGTTGAGGCCCCTTAAATTGTTAGTTAATGATATTTGAATAGTAAGCCTGCTTGGTGACAAGGTGTTCTTCCATGTAGCAGTAATCTTTTTAAAGAAATATTCAGCATGGTTTGTTTGTGCAGGGAGTAGCTGTTTGAGAGATTACACTGTATGTTTATTAGTACCATACTTTATGTCATTTAGCAACACGATAATAATCTTTTATTAGTGCCACACGTTTTATATTTGGGCAAAACGATAATAATTTTCTGTCAAAAGTTTGGATTTTAAGTTTTTAGTCTTTTCTGTAGTAATGTTTTGAATCTACTAGATATTTGAAGGGATCTTCAGCATCTGAGAAGCTTTTACACTTTTGGAAACTTTCCTGACCATAACAATGGAGGAGGGGAGATTTGGCACAAAACAGGTCTATTTTATAATAAGCCAGTAAGCCTAAAGTGTAAAAGTTTAAGCTAAAAACTCTTTAAAACTTACTTATTCTTGTGTTTCCTGTATCTATTTTATAATAAGCCATTAAGTAAGCCAAAATTGTACAAGTTAAAAGCTTACTTACTCCTGTGTTTCCTGTATGATTCTTTTGAGTTCCTCTTTTTCTAATGTGATCTAGTGATAATGAAATTAAATAATTATTACAGTGACAAATTGCAATAAATGATTTAAAGTATACAACTATGATATGGGTGAGCACTTTAGTATAATTTAAGATAATATTATAATTTTTAAAAAGACCTGCTTTTATTTGGAAAGTTGTCAATAACACAATTATTTTTGTTCTAATTAAAAGAAATCCTGCTTTGTACCATTAACATTAAATCATTTACTTATATATTTTTTTAAATAATAAAACATAATGTTAATAGATTGACACTGGCCACTGAAAGTTAAGGTGAGAATATCAGCTGGGAATAGTCAGATGTTAGATGAAACACGACCTTTATAAATCACATAAGCATTGGTTTATCAAATATTTATGTAATAGTCAGATGTTAGATGAAACACGACCTTTATAAATCACATAAGCATTGGTTTATCAAATATTTATGTAATAGTCAGATGTTAGATGAAACACGACCTTTATAAATCACATAAGCATTGGTTTATCAAATATTTATGTAATAGTCAGATGTTAGATGAAACACGACCTTTATAAATCACATAAGCATTGGTTTATCAAATATTTATGTAATAGTCAGATGTTAGATCTTCTTCTTCTTCTTCGTTCTCAATTTGAGTATTGCGTGCCGACGAGTTTTGCGCCAATTGGCCCGTGGTCTCCGACTTCAGCCTGCTGTTTTATCTGGATGTGCTTCCATAGCCTTTGGTCAGCCAAGACCATCTGCAAGGCAGCAGTTGATTTTGGCAAGTGATGCAGCGTTCACATGCCACGGCTATAAGGGTTCCACGCATTACCCAGCCGCCTTTTATTTTCCCTAACTATGCGTTAGGTACCCACTCGAAGCTGGGTGGACTCGGGGACGCCCTAGGCCCCGGGAACAAATCCATGGCTTCCCATGGATTCGAACCCGTGACCATCGGTACGCCAGTCGAGCGCGCTGCCACTCGACCACCGTATCCCCAGATGTTAGATGAAACACGACCTTTATAAATCACATAAGCATTGGTTTATCAAAAATTTATGTTTATCGTTTGAAGTCCCCCTTTAAAAACAATTATCCTTTTAAGACAAAAATCTTCTACATATATTTTTTAAAAATGAAATTGTTTCATCTTTTCACATTAAAAAAAAATAATTCAGATATGTTTATTTAAAAAAAATTAAAAAAAAGCAATTTTCAAAAGTTTTAAAACAAGGCAAAGAAGCTCTGGAATTATTTGCAAAATTATGTTGGTAAACTCCAGTTTTCTTGACTCTGATTGATTTGCATATTGAATAACTTGCAGAAATGATGCTGGAGTGGTAGATTAATTCAAAGAGATTTTTACTCATTAAAGTAGTTCCAGGAGGTGGCTTTTTTTAATATATTAATTTTTAGTTTCAAATTCCAAGAGATTTCCTGTTAGGCGGTTAAGACTGCTCTTATCTAAGGACTGGCTAATCCGTTAAAAAACATGCTCTTAACCGCCTGCAACCTCAATTTCCAGGACATTCTGGATTTCTTGGACCCTAAATGAGCAATATGATAGGCAGACTCATTTTGTCTAGACAGTATTTCCTCCTCAAGAACTTTGAAACATCGATTCAGTTTGACAGGAAAGGTTCGAAACAGACTGAAAGTTTTTACATTATATGGAATCAAAGTTTGACTTCTTCAACAATGGTTTGACTTCTTCAACAATGGTTTGACTTCTTCAACAATGGTTTGACTTCTTCAACAATGGTTTGACTTCTTCAACAAAGGTTTGACTTCTTCAACAAAGGTTTGACTTCTTCAACAAAGGTTTGACTTCTTCAACAAAGGTTTGACTTCGTCAACACTGGTTTCACCACTCCATTCTTGCCACACTGAGTAAGTTGAAGATATCTCATATTCAATATCAGAGTTGAGAGCAAAGCTGTAATTTTTTAAACATTGTTTATTGATCCAATTCAATAGATATGATGGATCTTATCTATTACAAAAGATTACTGCGTCCAACGCTTATCCATGGTTTATATCTAGTCTTGCATTTTTATTAGAATAAGACTAATAAGAGTTTTAAATGTTGAAAGCGTGTTGTTTTTCCTGGTTTGATCAGGCAACCCATTCCAATCCCGAATATTTTTTTTTAAAACATTACATCAGACGCTAATTCTGTGCAGAAGAGTCTTGCTTAGTCCTGCATTCTTATTAGTATTAGAGTTTTAAATTTTGGATAAAGTGTTGGTTTTCCTGGTTTCTTACTATTTTCTTATAAGAATGCACAGACTATGCTGGTCTATTGGCAAGTGTGGGGACTGTGTGACACAATGGCCAACCACCTATTATTTCCCTAACTGATGTCAGGTACCCATCAGAGCTGAGTGGACTCAGACTCAGGTCGTCAGGTACACCTTTTGCCACAGGAACCAAGCCCTGCCTTCAAAATTCACTTCACAGAGATTGTTTGTAACAGGCACAGGTGTCTCTGTACGCCAGCTGGGCGTGCATGCCACACAAACACAATCACCCACTCTTAACTTAACTACTCAGGACAACTAACTTAAGTTAATAATTGAAAATAAAATTCATTGAGACCATTTACCATGACCATTGTCATTGTGACATTGTCATTATTCATTATTCTTATTCATCACAATTAATTCATAATTCATTTAATTTAAATTTAAGCATTAGAATTAATCAGCCTAATCAGAATAATCACAAAATTACGTCCACATGTTACATGTTAAAATATAAAACAGCAGTAAGAGCTCCTAATTAAATATAATATTATTAAAAGCCAAATGTCGGATTTATTACAATCGTCAATCAAGTAGCGACTTGTGACGTCGACTATTATCATCGATAACTGGCAGCCGAAATTGAATTGACAAAAATGGAACTTTAACTTTTCACAAACTTGTCAAAAGTAACTAAAATAATCATTTACATACCTTGTCTGGATTTTGTTTTGCGCATCCCTGCTGTACCCATGCAAGACAAGGAACAATATTTTTTTTGTTTCCTGACATTTTAACAATTCGATTTACAAAAAGGTAGTTTAGGTAGTCATGTCATGCTTTCATTTTGACAATAAAAGAGTTATCTCCTTCTACACTCTAGTTTCCCACAGTTATCCTTCTTGTCCTTACAAAATGATAACTGGGCAAAGGAAAATGGTTTAATCCTCGAAGGCTAGAAAAACAATCCATTTCGATTGAAAATATTCCCCTTTGTTTGTTGTTGTTTTTTTATGAAGACATTTTTAAAAAAAATTATTCAGATTTAGAAAGATAAGTTAAGTTTATGACAGCTGCGTAGCTGTCTTGGTGTCACCCGGAACGATAACTCCAACTGCCCCCCCCCCGCCCAAATGTATGTTTTTTATTTTGTTGTTAAAATAAGAACAAATGCTCAGTATAAGGATGATATGAACAAGCCAAATTAATAAATCGTAGGTGGGGAGGGGGGGAATACTATTTGACATAGGGTAATCCTGCAGTTTTACACGTATATTATTTCACAGCGAAATTTAATATTAATTTTCTTGTGAGAACTTACGTTTTTAATTTATTAAATGCATTTTTTTATATGTTGTATTTTAGCTATTACAGCGCTAATTTGTAAGTCAAGTCTAAATTCTAAATTCATTTCTATGGCATTGTTTCGACTCTCTACGATACATAATCCGACGATACGTCCATTTTGTTTATCTAGCGCCCTGCTTGCCAGATGTTTTTTTAACCATGCTAAAATAAATGTACTGACTGAAGATTTTTTTAAAAAGTATTATTCATCGATTTTAATGTACTTAGAAGATAAATAAATATTTTAAAGACTATTACATTTTTTTATTTCGTTACTAGATGTTTGATTGTTATTTATTTTTTTGTTTTTAAGTGAGAAAATTTCATTTGGCATCTTGCTTGACAACCCGGCAAGTAGGGTGCTAGATAAACAAAATGGATGTATCCTATTCCGATTATGTAGCTTCAAGGGCCGAAGAAAAGCCTTAGAAATTAATACACATTACAAATTAGCGCTGTAATAGCTAAAATACAACATATAATAATGCATTTAACCATTTAATAAATTAAAAATCTAAGTTCTCACGAGAAAATTAAATTTCGCTGTAATATAATATGTGTGAAAAAAAAACTGCAGGATTACCTGACTGACATAGTTAAATCTGCAAACCTGTAACTGTAAATCGTTTGATCGAAATCATCAATTTCAAAATTCTTGTCTTAACTGTTACAGACGCTCCTTCTATACAGAAGATTATTGCGTCGAACGCTTATCAATGGTTTGTTACAGTTTGTAACTCGTCTTCAATTTAATTAATTTCAATTCACAGTAGTCAGTAGAGCCAAATCTGAACGCCTAGACTCTAGACATTTGATCTAATTTAGAGTTTAGAGTAAAATAAAATAGTGCACTCCAATATCTCTTTACTTTTTTCGTGTCTTGCTAGATTTTCCTTATTGACCTTGACCTTAGCAAGAGATAATTTGATAGATATCAACATGATCTAGAGATCCCTACACTTATTTTCATGTCCATCACAGGAATACTTCCATCATAGCATCCATTACTTCCATCATAGCATCCATTACTTCCATCATAGCATCCAATACTTCCATCATAGCATCCAATACTTCCATCATAGCATCCATTACTTCCATCATAGCATCCATTACTTCCATCATAGCATCCATTACTTCCATCATAGCATCCATTACTTCCATCATAGCATCCAATACTTCCATCATAGCATCCAATACTTCCATCATAGCATCCATTACTTCCATCATAGCATCCATTACTTCCATCATAGCATCCATTACTTCCATCATAGCATCCATTACTTCCCACATAGCATCCATTACTTCCATCATAGAATCCAATACTTCCATCATAGCATCCAATACTTCCATCATAGCATCCATTACTTCCATCATAGCATCCATTACTTCCATCATAGCATCCATTATCCATCATAGCATCCATTACTTCCATCATAGCATCCATTACTTCCATCATAGCATCCATTACTTCCATCATAGCATCCATTACTTCCATCATAGCATCCATTACTTCCATCATAGCATCCATTACTTCCATCATAGCATCCATTACTTCCATCATAGCATCCATTACTTCCATCATAGCATCCAATACTTCAATCATAGCATCCATTACTTCCATCATAGCATCCAATACTTCCATCATAGCATCCATTACTTCCATCATAGCATCCATTACTTCCATCATAGCATCAATTACTTCCATCATAGCATCAATTACTTCCATCATAGCATTTATTACTTCCATCATAGTATCCATTACTTTTTACTTCCATCATAGCATCCATTACTTCCATCGTAGCATCCAATGCTTCTATCGTAGCATCCATTTGTGTGCAATATTTTACAAATTTTTCTAAATTCTAAACTCCTGAGCAGCGTCGTGTAGATCCGCGCAGCTAAAAGGGAACCTTGCTTAGGGCCCTCACTTTCTTCGGGGCTCAAAAAAAATGGCCCGGGTGAGCAAATGTCATATTTGGCACTGAATTATAATAGAATATATGGACTTATAAAGGGCCCCATACAGAGGCCTAACTGGGTTTTCCACGCCCTTTACTAATTCATTTTTTGCGCCCTTGAGAAATAGGGAAAATACTAAATTATATAGAATAAATTGATTATTGAAGGATTAGCCCTCGGCGCCCTTGGCAACTGCACCGAAGCCAAGTTATTGTTACGCCTCTGGCTCCATATCTTAAATAGCTTAGGGCCTTATCAATTCTAAATCCGGTACTTAATGGATGCCCCCTACTGTCCCAGTTTATATCTCCTGCTATATAGACTAGCACCACCAACTCAACTCTCTACTGCACCAGTTTATATCTCCTGCTATACTCTACCATACTAGCACCACCAACTCAACTCTCTACTGCACCAGTTTATATCTCCTGCTATATAGACTAGCACCACCAACTCAACTCTCTACTGCACCAGTTTATATCTCCTGCTATACTCTACCATACTAGCACCACCAACTCAACTCTCTACTGCACCAGTTTATATCTCCTGCTATATAGACTAGCACCACCAACTCAACCCTCTACTGCATCAGTTTATATCTCCTGCTATACTCTACCATACTAGCACCACCAACTCAACTCCCTACTGCACCAGTTTATATCTCCTGCTATACTCTACCATACTAGCACCACCAACTCAACTCTCTACTGCACCAGTTTATATCTCCTGCTATATAGACTAGCACCACCAACTCAACTCTCTACTGCACCAGTTTATATCTCTTGCTATACTCTACCATACTAGCACCACCAACTCAACTCCCTACTGCACCAGTTTATATCTCTTGCTATACTCTACTAGACTAGCACCACCAACTCAGGTGGAAATTTGAATTATTTTCAGCAGCTCGCAACAATAAACCTCTAATATCCAATAATATCTTACTAGTTTATAATGTTATCACGTGACATGTAGACCAGGAGACTGAGTAAGGTCACCAAGTACACTGGCAACGACAAACGTTCTGATTGACACCACCTCCGTGTCTGGACTCAGGGCGTTCATTGACATTATTGGCTGTCAACTTGGACTCAGGGCGTTCATTGACATTATTGGCTGTCAACTTGGACTCAGGGCGTTCATTGACATTATTGGCTGTCAACTTGGACTCAGGGCGTTCATTGACATTATTGGCTGTCAACTTGGACCCAGGGCGTTCATTGACAATATTGGCTGTCAACTCATGACCTAAAGTTCAGTTACATTGCTTCGGTTGTTTGTAGTAAACACTCATAACTACCAGGTGTCCCAAGTGTTGTGGAATATCGATTAGATATAACTATCTCGAGGTCACTGCACGCCGTGAAGAAATTGTTGGAAGCATGCTGCACAGTGTCGAATACAGTGGTCAAGACAAGAAATTGTTGGAAGCATGCTGCACAGTGTCGAATACAGTGGTCAAGACAAGAAATTGTTGGAAGCATGCTGCACAGTGTCGAATACAGTGGTCAAGACAAGAAATTGTTGGAAGCATGCTGCACAGTGTCGAATACAGTGGTCAAGACAAGAAATTGTTGGAAGCATGCTGCACAGTGTCGAATACAGTGGTCAAGACAAGAAGTTACCAGTGCGCGGCCCCTGTAATTTTCTTTTCAATATAAAAAAAACGCCCTCACGTTTATGCCACGCATCCTTTCGTCTGTTTAAAATGTGTTTTATTTAACTCAACTTACAGTTAGTCACGTCAATACTTATGTCTCTTATGAATGCGAAATAATCTTTATTTTCGTGGGAAATCCTATAGGCATTAACAGAATTTAAGACATTGCGTCATGGCAGCCCTGTAACGTGTCAAAGACCTTTTCTTGGCAGCTCTGTAACGTGTCAAAGACCTTTTCTTGGCAGCTCTGTAACGTGTCAAATACCTTTTCTTGGCAGCTCTGTAACGTATCAAAGACCTTTTCTTGGCAGCTCTGTAACGTGTCAAAGACCTTTTCTTGGCAGCTCTGTAACGTGTCAAAGACCTTTTCTTGACAGCTTTGTAACGTGTCAAAGACCTTTTCTTGGCAGCTCTGTAACGTGTCAAAGACCTTTTCTTGGCAGCTCTGTAACGTGTCAAAGACCTTTTCTTGGCAGCTTTGTAACGTGTCAAATACCTTTTCTTAGCAGCCCTGTAACGTGTCAAAGACCTTTTCTCTGCAGCTCTGTAACGTGTCAAAGACCTTTACTTGACAGCTCTGTAACGTGTCAAAGACCTTTTCTTGGCAGCTCTGTAACGTGTCAAATACCTTTTCTTGGCAGCTCTGTAACGTGTCAAAGACCCTTTTTTGGCAGCTTTGTAACGTGTCAAATACCTTTTTTTAGCAGCACTGTAACGTGTCAAAGACCTTTTCTCTGCAGCTCTGTAACGTGTCAAAGACCTTTACTCGACAGCTCTGTAACGTGTCAAAGACCTTTTCTTGGCAGCTCTTTAACATGTCAAAGACCTTTCTTGGAATCTCTGTAACGTGTCAAAGACCTTTTCTTGACAGCTCTGTACGTGTCAAAGACATTTTCTTGGCAGCTCTGTAACGTGTCAAAGACCTTTTCTTGGAAGCTCTTTAACATGTCAAAGACCTTTCTTGGAATCTCTGTAACGTGTCAAAGACCTTTTCTTGACAGCTCTGTAACGTGTCAAAGACATTTTCTTGGCAGCTCTGTAACGTGTCAAATACCTTTTCTTGGCATCTTTGTAACGTGTCAAAGACCTTTTCTTGGCAGCTTTGTAACGTGTCAAAGACCTTTTCTGGGCAGCTCTGTAACGTGTCAAAGACCTTTTCTTGGAAGCTCTGTACGTGTCAAAGACCTTTTCTTGGCAGCGCTGTAACGTGTCAGTCGCGTGTAAAAGACCTTTAGTTGGAATCTCTGTAGCAGGTGTTTTGGTGAATGCATGGACACAACTTTTAGCGTAAAGTTGAAGTTTTATGAATGAAAGAAGTAATAAAAACTTGAATGAGTAATTAAACGCAATTTCCAACAAAGAATTTCCGATTTTTGTATTCAAGGTAAATCATTCTAGATTACATTAAAAGTCGATTCAATTAAGTAATTCTGAAACTAAATACAATATGACGTCATATCCCCTCTCGCTACATCACACCAAGAATGTATCAATATAATGCACACCGCGCAACAAGCGAAAATAAGCATTCACAAAGCGGGAAACCCCCATTAGCTATAATTCCAGATTACAATAAATTTTAAAACTCATTTCAAATCAATAATTTTGAAACTAAACCAAAAAATTGCTATCTACAAACTGCTGCTAAAAAGAGAACGATTTTTCCAAAACTCCTTCTCCAACATTGTTCTAAATATTATTGGCTATTGTTTGGCGTTTGTTTCAACCCGATAAATGGTTTGGTTGGCGAGAAATTGACACAATACTGATATTTTTCGTGGTTTATTTTCCAAGAAATCCGGAAAATCTTTTCGGTAATTTTTTTGGCCAATGCACATCCTTGGGACCTCCTTAACATATTTGCAAAAGACCCGAACCCTCTATCTGGTATGGTTCAGGAGGAGTTGGTGTTCAAAGCTCGAAAAGACTGGCCAGACACATGGCCGTACGCAGGGGGGATTCGTACGTTCGAACGAACCCCCTTTTGCGAATGTGTGCCCTTTTTTTTTGTAAAAAATAGATCTTGACATTATTGAGAGATTTGGGGATCCCACTACAGAATATGAGGGGCCAGTGTTATAGTGGCGCTGCATCTATGTCGGGCGTTGTCTCAGGAGTTCAAGCGCGTATTCTGCGAGAGGCCCCTTTGGTGGTATACACACACTGCAGCAATCACGCTTTAAACCTAGTGGTCGCGCACTCTTGCGGACTTCCCGATGTGCCTAACATGATTGCATGTTTTTTTTAACAACAGCCCAAAGCGCGAAGCCTTTTTGAAAAACGTCATACAAACAAGTCTTTGACAGTGCTAAGCGGGAGGCACTTACAGATTTGTGCAAAGCAAGAGGGGCTGAACGCCACGAAGCACACAAACACTTCTATTAATCGTATGTTTACATTTTTCACACTCTTGAGATAATTTCACTGCCACGATGAAAACACAACGACCAAGGATTTGATCCAAGTTTGACTACAAATGGTCATTGGGGCACGGACAGTAAGTCTCGAGCAACGTCACTTCTTCATTCCTTGTGTAACTTCACATTTATTGTGACGTTTGCTGTAACTGACAGAAAGAATTGATTGACATAATTCAGGCTATATCACTAATTGAAAACGTCATGCAAGAGTTTAAAGAGATTAGAACAAATGTAGATTATTATTTTCAAAACACTTATGATCATATAATTATCATGGCGCAGTCTGTAGGAGCTGAAGCTTCAATGCCCAGAATTGCTAAGCAGCAAATCTACCGAAGCAATGCGTGGTTAGAAACACCAATGCATCGTTATCTGCGGAACTTAATTTATCCATTTCTGGAGCACATCATTGCTGAACTAGACATGGGGTTCTCTGGCTTAATCAGGAAATGTTAGCTCTTGTGCCAAGTGCTGTTAGAAATTGTATGTATGAAGATCTGAAAGGCGATGTGGATTTATATGAGCAAGATTTGCCTTTACCAGAAGTGCTGCCCGAAGAGTTTACCG
This sequence comes from Ampullaceana balthica, assembly GCA_944989445.1. NCBI lineage: Eukaryota > Metazoa > Mollusca > Gastropoda > Lymnaeidae > Ampullaceana > Ampullaceana balthica. The sequence continues at coordinate 208,810 of CALYLW010000844.1, forward strand.
GGTGGAAATTGAGGTTCAGCCAATGGGAAGAGTCAAAGCTATCAAAACAATTGCACGGAAGTTATAAAACATTGCAATGAATCGATGTATATATTGCTTACTGAAAATTGCGTGTTTGATTCCTATGACTTCCTTCGCGTGTGAGCGAAGGTTCAGTGCACTCCGACGTTTGCACAATTACATGAGATATTCAATGGTGCAGGAAAGACTTACCGAGCTTGCATTGATGCATCACTTTCAATATCAACGAAAACAGTGTTTTACAGATATTTGTAAACAAAAACCCAAGAACGGTTTACATCGAAGATGTTCTAAAATAAACCAAATAGCATCGCTTTCTCTCCCCCCCCCCTTTGCTGTTCTGTACCATAATGTATGTAATTCAAATTCTTTAACGCTTGCGCCTGCAGATTTCATTATTAATAAGAAAAGAAATGAATGATCGAGTACAATGTACTTACATTTTCAAATAAAATACTATTTGGGAAGCTTTTAGTTACAGTGTTAATTATTTATTACATGAAATCCTACTTTTGTGGTCACCGTATGCACTGAAAAAATATATATACAGTGTTAATTATTTATTACATGAAATCCTACTTTTGTGGTCACCGTATGCACTGAAAATATATATATACAGTGTTAATTATTTATTACATGAAATCCTACTTTTGTGGTCACCGTATGCACTGAAAATATATATATACAGTGTTAATTATTTATTACATGAAATCCTACTTTTGTGGTCACCGTATGCACTGAAAATATATATATACAGTGTTAATTATTTATTACATGAAATCCTACTTTTGTGGTCACTGTATGCACTGAAAATATATATATACAGTGTTAATTATTTATTACATGAAATCCTACTTTTGTGGTCACTGTATGCACTGGAAAAAAAATATATATACAGTGTTAATTATTTATTACATGAAATCCTACTTTTGTGGTCACCGTATGCACTGGAAAAAAAATATATATACAGTGTTAATTATTTATTACATGAAATCCTACTTTTGTGGTCACCGTATGCACTGAAAATATATATATACAGTGTTAATTATTTATTACATGAAATCCTACTTTTGTGGTCTTCGTATGCACTGAAAAAATATATATACAGTGTTAATTATTTATTACATGAAATCCTACTTTTGTGGTCACCGTATGCACTGAAAAAATATATATACAGTGTTAATTATTTATTACATGAAATCCTACTTTTGTGGTCACTGTATGCACTGAAAATATATATATACAGTGTATATATTTTTTTTTGAAAATGAGGCAAAAAAGACTAGAAGTTTAATCAACGCCCTCAATAATTCATAGGTACAGAATTATTGATTAAACATTCTCATCCAAATTTGAAGTCATAACACCATATATTGTAGGTACAGTCAAACATCTCATTACGAGATTAATTCGTTCCAGAGTCATATTGTTTAAGCGAAACACTCGTTATACGAAAAAAAATTTCCCATACAAATCTATCAAAATACGATAATCCGTTCCATGCTGAAAAAATACTCATTTTTCAAAAAAAAATTTTTAACATTTATTGAAATAAAATTACTTATGAATTGTTAAAGAGTAACCACTTGGAATACAATTTAGATTTGAAAAAAAATGAATTTATGACAAATATATAATTATTGCTTTTTAACTAGAAAACTGTTAAAGACATGTGTTTTTTGCAGACGCTTCAAAATTTGACGAAAATGTGATGTAACCGTTTCGTAGACATTCTTGACACTCCATTTGAAGCATCCATATCCTTAATTGTTCTTAAGATCAGTACAGATAGTTGATGTTGGCCGATTGTAGTTTCGCGCTAGATTCGCAACTTTGTTCTCGCTTTTCAATGTTTTTTCGTTGTATTCGGACAGTTCATTCTTTCCTCTCTTAGGATTGTCTTCTTGTATTTTTTTCCGAAGATAACTTATCAGTTTATTAAACTTTGCACATAAAAATTTACAAATACTGTCTTGATACAAAATTTGAAAAATCGGTTGATCACACGCGAAAACAATACGCTAACAGACCGAGTGCTTAACACAGAATAATATATCAGGGTGGAAGTGCCGGCTCACTAATGAATTTCCAGGAAAAGGGAAGTTCCCTTTTTGCCTCACTCGTTGTGCGAAAATTCGCTCGTTAAGGGAGCAACTTTTCCCACAAAATCTCGTTATGAGAGGTACTCGTTATGAGAGGTTTGCCTTATCTTAACATGAAATGCCTTCCCGACAAGTTTGTGAACCCCCCTTAAAAAAAAGTCTGGGTACGGCCTTGGGACATTTCGAATCTATAAACGCAATTCCCAAGGGAAATAGCGTTAACAATTCCTTCTCTTATCCCCACTTTGAGAAAAAAGTTCCGCTCGAAGCCGGTGTCATAAAATAAAGTCTTCCCCTAAATAAGGCCACCCTTGTGAAACAAAGTCTACAAGTAGAGACTTTATTTTAGAATAAAATCTACCTGTTTAAAATACAATCACCCTATAATTATATTATATTAGAAATGGATGTTTTACTAAGTCTTACTTATCTTTAAATACATATAGTAGCTGTGAAGCTTGCATTTGTGTATGCCTTATAATTATTAACATTCCATCAATCACGAATTTAGCCAGCGGCGTAGCAAGGTGGGGGCAAAAGGGATGCCTACCCCGAGGGGCACGTTGTTTATGGAGGAACATTCCTCAGTATTAATTCCAAGAAAGAAAAAAAAACAGCTGAATTGAAAACCCCAAATGCTGGAGTAATTCGAGAAAGTTAAACCAGGATCGTGGTACAAACAATTAACTCCAAGTTTGTCAGTAGCTCATGTAGGAAGTAGTAGGAACGACTTAGACGAAATTTACGATTTCTATTTGTGCAGCCAGGTTGTGAGACAGTCCAACATATGAATATTAACGTCACACAATCAGACACAGACCTTACACTATGATGATACATTGACGTCACACAACCAGACACGGACCTTACACTATAAGGATACGTTGACGTCACACAATCAGACACGGACCTTACACTATAAGGATACATTGACGTCACACAATCAGACACGGACCTTACACTATAAGGATCCATTGACGTCAGACAATCAGACACGGACCTTACACTATAAGGATACATTGACGTCACACAATCAGACACGGACCTTATACTATAAGGATACATTGACGTCACACAATCAGTCACGGACCTTACACTATAAGGATACATTGACGTCACACAATCAGACACAGACCTTACACTATAAGGATACATTGACGTCACACAATCAGACACGGACCTTACACTATAAGGATACATTGACGTCACACAATCAGACACGGACCTTACACTATAAGGATACATTGACGTCACACAATCAGACACGGACCTTACACTCTAAGGATACATTGACGTCACACAATCAGACACGGACCTTACACTCGAAGGATACATTTACGTCACATAATCAGACACGGAACTTACACTCTAAGGATACATGGACGTCACACAATCAGACACAGACCTTACACTATAGGGATACATTGACGTCACACAATCAGACATAGACCTCACACTATGATGATACATTGACGTCACACAATCAGACACGGACCTTACACTCTAAGGATACATTGACGTCACACAATCAGACACAGACCTTACACAATAAGGATACATTGACGTCACACAATCAGACACGGACCTTACTCTATAAGGATACATTGACGTCACACAATCAGACACGGACCTTACACTATGATGATACATTGACGTCAGACAATCAGACACGGACCTTACACTATAAGCATATATTGACGTCACACAATCAGACACGGACCTTACACTATAAGGATACATTGACGTCACACAACCAGACACGGACCTTACACTATAAGGATACGTTGACGTCACACAATCAGACACGGACCTTACACTATAAGGATACATTGACGTCACACAATCAGACACGGACCTTACACTATAAGGATCCATTGACGTCAGACAATCAGACACGGACCTTACACTATAAGGATACATTGACGTCACACAATCAGACACGGACCTTATACTATAAGGATACATTGACGTCACACAATCAGTCACGGACCTTACACTATAAGGATACATTGACGTCACACAATCAGACACATACCTTACACTATAAGGATACATTGACCTCACACAATCAGACACGGACCTTACATTATAAGGATACATTGACGTCGGACAATCAGACACGGACCTTACACTATAAGGATACATTGACGTCACACAATCAGACACAGACCTTACACTATAAGGATACATTGACGTCACACAATCAGACACAGACCTTGCACTATAAGGATACATTGACGTCACACAATCAGACACGGATCTTACACTATAAGGATACATTGACGTTACACAATCAGACACGGCCCTTACACTATAGGAATACATTGAAGTCACACAATCAGACACAGACCTTACACTATAAGGATACATTGATGTCACACAATCAGACACAGACCTTACACTATAAGGATACATTGATATCACACAATCAGACACAGACCTTACACTATAAGGATACATGAGACGGCTAACACGAGAATGGTCTTAACATACGTTATCTAATTGAGACAAACCTTTAGTGTTTGGTTGACTTATTCCCCATCTAAAGTCTGTTGTTTGGTGAGTAGAGTGAGAACATGGAATGAACTAAAGTCTGTTTGTTTGGTGTGTAGAGCGAGAACATGGAATGAACTAAAGTCTGTTTTTTTGGTGAGTAGAGTGAGAACATGGAATGAACTAAAGTCTGTTGTTTGATGTGTAGAGTGAGAACATGGAATGAACTAAAGTCTGTTGTTTGGTGAGTAGAGTGAGAACATGGAATGAACTAAAGTCTGTTGTTTGGTGAGTAGAGTGAGAACATGGAATGAACTAAAGTCTGTTGTTTGGTGAGTAGAGTGAGAACATGGAATGAACTAAAGTCTGTTGTTTGGTGAGTAGAGTGAGAACATGGAATGAACTAAAGTCTGTTGTTTGGTGTGTAGAGTGAGAACATGGAATGAACTAAAGTCTGTTGTTTGGTGAGTAGAGTGAGAACATGGAATGAACTAAAGTCTGTTGTTTGGTGTGTAGAGTGAGAACATGGAATGAACTAAAGTCTGTTGTTTGGTGAGTAGAGTGAGAACATGGAATGAACTAAAGTCTGTTGTTTGGTGAGTAGAGTGAGAACATGGAATGAACTAAAGTCTGTTGTTTGGTGAGTAGAGTGAGAACATGGAATGAACTAAAGTCTGTTGTTTGGTGAGTAGAGTGAGAACATGGAATGAACTAAAGTCTGTTGTTTGGTGAGTAGAGCGAGAACATGGAATGAACTAAAGTCTGTTGTTTGGTGAGTAGAGTGAGAACATGGAATGAACTAAAGTCTGTTGTTGATGTGTAGAGTGAGAACATGGAATGAACTAAAGTCTGTTGTTTGATGTGTAGAGTGAGAACATGGAATGAACTAAAGTCTGTTGTTTGGTGAGTAGAGTGAGAACATGGAATGAACTAAAGTCTGTTGTTGATGTGTAGAGTGAGAACATGGAATGAACTAAAGTCTGTTGTTTGGTGAGTAGAGTGAGAACATGGAATGAACTAAAGTCTGTTGTTTGGTGAGTAGAGTGAGAACATGGAATGAACTAAAGTCTGTTGTTTGGTGAGTAGAGTGAGAACATGGAATGAACTAAAGTCTGTTGTTTGGTGAGTAGAGTGAGAACATGGAATGAACTAAAGTCTGTTGTTTGATGTGTAGAGCGAGAACATGGAATGAACTAAAGTCTGTTGTTTGGTGAGTAGAGTGAGAACATGGAATGAACTAAAGTCTGTTGTTTGGTGAGTAGAGTGAGAACATGGAATGAACTAAAGTCTGTTGTTTGGTGAGTAGAGTGAGAACATGGAATGAACTAAAGTCTGTTGTTGATGTGTAGAGTGAGAACATGGAATGAACTAAAGTCTGTTGTTTGGTGAGTAGAGTGAGAACATGGAATGAACTAAAGTCTGTTGTTTGGTGAGTAGAGTGAGAACATGGAATGAACTAAAGTCTGTTGTTTGGTGAGTAGAGTGAGAACATGGAATGAACTAAAGTCTGTTGTTTGGTGAGTAGAGTGAGAACATGGAATGAACTAAAGTCTGTTGTTTGGTGAGTAGAGTGAGAACATGGAATGAACTAAAGTCTGTTTGTTTGATGTGTAGAGTGAGAACATGGAATGAACTAAAGTCTGTATGTTATGTGAGTAGAGCGAGAACATGGAATGAACTAAAGTCTGTTTGTTATGTGAGTAGAGCGAGAACATGGAATGAACTAAAGTCTGTTTGTTATGTGAGTAGAGCGAGAACATGGAATGAACTAAAGTCTGTTGTTGATGTGTAGAGTGAGAACATGGAATGAACTAAAGTCTGTTTGTTATGTGAGTAGAGCGAGAACATGGAATGAACTAAAGTCTGTTTGTTATGTGAGTAGAGCGAGAACATGGAATGAACTAAAGTCTGTTTGTTATGTGAGTAGAGCGAGAACATGGAATGAACTAAAGTCTGTTGTTGATGTGTAGAGTGAGAACATGGAATGAACTAAAGTCTGTTGTTGATGTGTAGAGTGAGAACATGGAATGAACTAAAGTCTGTTGTTTGGTGAGTAGAGTGAGAACATGGAATGAACTAAAGTCTGTTGTTTGGTGAGTAGAGTGAGAACATGGAATGAACTAAAGTCTGTTGTTTGGTGAGTAGAGTGAGAACATGGAATGAACTAAAGTCTGTTGTTGATGTGTAGAGTGAGAACATGGAATGAACTAAAGTCTGTTGTTTGGTGAGTAGAGTGAGAACATGGAATGAACTAAAGTCTGTTGTTTGGTGAGTAGAGTGAGAACATGGAATGAACTAAAGTCTGTTGTTTGGTGAGTAGAGTGAGAACATGGAATGAACTAAAGTCTGTTGTTTGGTGAGTAGAGTGAGAACATGGAATGAACTAAAGTCTGTTGTTTGGTGAGTAGAGTGAGAACATGGAATGAACTAAAGTCTGTTGTTTGGTGAGTAGAGTGAGAACATGGAATGAACTAAAGTCTGTTGTTTGGTGAGTAGAGTGAGAACATGGAATGAACTAAAGTCTGTTGTTTGGTGAGTAGAGTGAGAACATGGAATGAACTAAAGTCTGTTGTTTGGTGAGTAGAGTGAGAACATGGAATGAACTAAAGTCTGTTGTTTGGTGAGTAGAGTGAGAACATGGAATGAACTAAAGTCTGTTGTTTGATGTGTAGAGTGAGAACATGGAATGAACTAAAGTCTGTTGTTTGGTGAGTAGAGTGAGAACATGGAATGAACTAAAGTCTGTTGTTTGGTGAGTAGAGTGAGAACATGGAATGAACTAAAGTCTGTTGTTTGGTGAGTAGAGTGAGAACATGGAATGAACTAAAGTCTGTTGTTTGGTGAGTAGAGTGAGAACATGGAATGAACTAAAGTCTGTTGTTTGATGTGTAGAGTGAGAACATGGAATGAACTAAAGTCTGTTGTTTGGTGAGTAGAGTGAGAACATGGAATGAACTAAAGTCTGTTGTTTGGTGAGTAGAGTGAGAACATGGAATGAACTAAAGTCTGTTTGTTTGGTGAGTAGAGTGAGAACATGGAATGAACTAAAGTCTGTTGTTTGATGTGTAGAGTGAGAACATGGAATGAACTAAAGTCTGTTGTTTGGTGAGTAGAGTGAGAACATGGAATGAACTAAAGTCTGTTGTTTGATGTGTAGAGTGAGAACATGGAATGAACTAAAGTCTGTTGTTTGGTGAGTAGAGTGAGAACATGGAATGAACTAAAGTCTGTTGTTTGGTGAGTAGAGTGAGAACATGGAATGAACTAAAGTCTGTTTGTTTGGTGAGTAGAGTGAGAACATGGAATGAACTAAAGTCTGTTGTTGATGTGTAGAGTGAGAACATGGAATGAACTAAAGTCTGTTGTTTGGTGAGTAGAGTGAGAACATGGAATGAACTAAAGTCTGTTGTTTGGTGAGTAGAGTGAGAACATGGAATGAACTAAAGTCTGTTGTTTGATGTGTAGAGTGAGAACATGGAATGAACTAAAGTCTGTTGTTTGGTGTGTAGAGTGAGAACATGGAATGAACTAAAGTCTGTTGTTTGATGTGTAGAGTGAGAACATGGAATGAACTAAAGTCTGTTGTTTGGTGAGTAGAGTGAGAACATGGAATGAACTAAAGTCTGTTGTTTGGTGAGTAGAGTGAGAACATGGAATGAACTAAAGTCTGTTGTTTGGTGAGTAGAGTGAGAACATGGAATGAACTAAAGTCTGTTGTTTGGTGAGTAGAGTGAGAACATGGAATGAACTAAAGTCTGTTGTTTGGTGAGTAGAGTGAGAACATGGAATGAACTAAAGTCTGTTGTTTGGTGAGTAGAGTGAGAACATGGAATGAACTAAAGTCTGTTGTTTGGTGAGTAGAGTGAGAACATGGAATGAACTAAAGTCTGTTGTTTGGTGAGTAGAGTGAGAACATGGAATGAACTAAAGTCTGTTGTTTGGTGAGTAGAGTGAGAACATGGAATGAACTAAAGTCTGTTGTTTGATGTGTAGAGTGAGAACATGGAATGAACTAAAGTCTGTTGTTTGATGTGTAGAGTGAGAACATGGAATGAACTAAAGTCTGTTGTTTGGTGAGTAGAGTGAGAACATGGAATGAACTAAAGTCTGTTGTTTGGTGAGTAGAGTGAGAACATGGAATGAACTAAAGTCTGTTGTTTGGTGAGTAGAGTGAGAACATGGAATGAACTAAAGTCTGTTGTTTGGTGAGTAGAGTGAGAACATGGAATGAACTAAAGTCTGTTGTTTGGTGAGTAGAGTGAGAACATGGAATGAACTAAAGTCTGTTGTTTGGTGAGTAGAGTGAGAACATGGAATGAACTAAAGTCTGTTGTTTGGTGAGTAGAGTGAGAACATGGAATGAACTAAAGTCTGTTGTTTGGTGAGTAGAGTGAGAACATGGAATGAACTAAAGTCTGTTGTTTGTGAGTAGAGTGAGAACATGGAATGAACTAAAGTCTGTTGTTTGGTGAGTAGAGTGAGAACATGGAATGAACTAAAGTCTGTTGTTTGGTGAGTAGAGTGAGAACATGGAATGAACTAAAGTCTGTTGTTTGGTGAGTAGAGTGAGAACATGGAATGAACTAAAGTCTGTTGTTTGGTGAGTAGAGTGAGAACATGGAATGAACTAAAGTCTGTTGTTTGGTGAGTAGAGTGAGAACATGGAATGAACTAAAGTCTGTTGTTTGGTGTGTAGAGTGAGAACATGGAATGAACTAAAGTCTGTTGTTTGGTGAGTAGAGTGAGAACATGGAATGAACTAAAGTCTGTTGTTTGGTGAGTAGAGTGAGAACATGGAATGAACTAAAGTCTGTTGTTTGGTGAGTAGAGTGAGAACATGGAATGAACTAAAGTCTGTTGTTTGGTGAGTAGAGTGAGAACATGGAATGAACTAAAGTCTGTTGTTTGGTGAGTAGAGTGAGAACATGGAATGAACTAAAGTCTGTTGTTTGGTGAGTAGAGTGAGAACATGGAATGAACTAAAGTCTGTTGTTTGGTGAGTAGAGTGAGAACATGGAATGAACTAAAGTCTGTTGTTTGGTGAGTAGAGTGAGAACATGGAATGAACTAAAGTCTGTTGTTTGGTGAGTAGAGTGAGAACATGGAATGAACTAAAGTCTGTTGTTTGGTGAGTAGAGTGAGAACATGGAATGAACTAAAGTCTGTTGTTTGGTGAGTAGAGTGAGAACATGGAATGAACTAAAGTCTGTTGTTTGGTGAGTAGAGTGAGAACATGGAATGAACTAAAGTCTGTTGTTTGGTGAGTAGAGTGAGAACATGGAATGAACTAAAGTCTGTTGTTTGGTGAGTAGAGTGAGAACATGGAATGAACTAAAGTCTGTTGTTTGGTGAGTAGAGTGAGAACATGGAATGAACTAAAGTCTGTTGTTTGGTGAGTAGAGTGAGAACATGGAATGAACTAAAGTCTGTTGTTTGGTGAGTAGAGTGAGAACATGGAATGAACTAAAGTCTGTTGTTTGGTGAGTAGAGTGAGAACATGGAATGAACTAAAGTCTGTTGTTTGGTGAGTAGAGTGAGAACATGGAATGAACTAAAGTCTGTTGTTTGGTGAGTAGAGTGAGAACATGGAATGAACTAAAGTCTGTTGTTTGGTGAGTAGAGTGAGAACATGGAATGAACTAAAGTCTGTTGTTTGGTGAGTAGAGTGAGAACATGGAATGAACTAAAGTCTGTTGTTTGGTGAGTAGAGTGAGAACATGGAATGAACTAAAGTCTGTTGTTTGGTGAGTAGAGTGAGAACATGGAATGAACTAAAGTCTGTTGTTTGGTGAGTAGAGTGAGAACATGGAATGAACTAAAGTCTGTTGTTTGGTGAGTAGAGTGAGAACATGGAATGAACTAAAGTCTGTTGTTTGGTGAGTAGAGTGAGAACATGGAATGAACTAAAGTCTGTTGTTTGGTGAGTAGAGTGAGAACATGGAATGAACTAAAGTCTGTTGTTTGGTGAGTAGAGTGAGAACATGGAATGAACTAAAGTCTGTTGTTTGGTGAGTAGAGTGAGAACATGGAATGAACTAAAGTCTGTTGTTTGGTGAGTAGAGTGAGAACATGGAATGAACTAAAGTCTGTTGTTTGGTGAGTAGAGTGAGAACATGGAATGAACTAAAGTCTGTTGTTTGGTGAGTAGAGTGAGAACATGGAATGAACTAAAGTCTGTTGTTTGGTGAGTAGAGTGAGAACATGGAATGAACTAAAGTCTGTTGTTTGGTGAGTAGAGTGAGAACATGGAATGAACTAAAGTCTGTTGTTTGGTGAGTAGAGTGAGAACATGGAATGAACTAAAGTCTGTTGTTTGGTGAGTAGAGTGAGAACATGGAATGAACTAAAGTCTGTTGTTTGGTGAGTAGAGTGAGAACATGGAATGAACTAAAGTCTGTTGTTTGGTGAGTAGAGTGAGAACATGGAATGAACTAAAGTCTGTTGTTTGGTGAGTAGAGTGAGAACATGGAATGAACTAAAGTCTGTTGTTTGGTGAGTAGAGTGAGAACATGGAATGAACTAAAGTCTGTTGTTTGGTGAGTAGAGTGAGAACATGGAATGAACTAAAGTCTGTTGTTTGGTGAGTAGAGTGAGAACATGGAATGAACTAAAGTCTGTTGTTTGTGAGTAGAGTGAGAACATGGAATGAACTAAAGTCTGTTGTTTGGTGAGTAGAGTGAGAACATGGAATGAACTAAAGTCTGTTGTTTGGTGAGTAGAGTGAGAACATGGAATGAACTAAAGTCTGTTGTTTGGTGAGTAGAGTGAGAACATGGAATGAACTAAAGTCTGTTGTTTGGTGAGTAGAGTGAGAACATGGAATGAACTAAAGTCTGTTGTTTGTGTGTAGAGTGAGAACATGGAATGAACTAAAGTCTGTTGTTTGGTGAGTAGAGTGAGAACATGGAATGAACTAAAGTCTGTTGTTTGGTGAGTAGAGTGAGAACATGGAATGAACTAAAGTCTGTTGTTTGGTGAGTAGAGTGAGAACATGGAATGAACTAAAGTCTGTTGTTTGGTGAGTAGAGTGAGAACATGGAATGAACTAAAGTCTGTTGTTTGGTGAGTAGAGTGAGAACATGGAATGAACTAAAGTCTGTTGTTTGGTGAGTAGAGTGAGAACATGGAATGAACTAAAGTCTGTTGTTTGGTGAGTAGAGTGAGAACATGGAATGAACTAAAGTCTGTTGTTTGGTGAGTAGAGTGAGAACATGGAATGAACTAAAGTCTGTTGTTTGGTGAGTAGAGTGAGAACATGGAATGAACTAAAGTCTGTTGTTTGGTGAGTAGAGTGAGAACATGGAATGAACTAAAGTCTGTTGTTTGGTGAGTAGAGTGAGAACATGGAATGAACTAAAGTCTGTTGTTTGGTGAGTAGAGTGAGAACATGGAATGAACTAAAGTCTGTTGTTTGGTGAGTAGAGTGAGAACATGGAATGAACTAAAGTCTGTTGTTTGATGTGTAGAGTGAGAACATGGAATGAACTAAAGTCTGTTGTTTGGTGAGTAGAGTGAGAACATGGAATGAACTAAAGTCTGTTGTTTGGTGAGTAGAGTGAGAACATGGAATGAACTAAAGTCTGTTGTTTGATGTGTAGAGTGAGAACATGGAATGAACTAAAGTCTGTTGTTTGATGTGTAGAGTGAGAACATGGAATGAACTAAAGTCTGTTGTTTGATGTGTAGAGTGAGAACATGGAATGAACTAAAGTCTGTTGTTTGATGTGTAGAGTGAGAACATGGAATGAACTAAAGTCTGTTGTTTGGTGTGTAGAGTGAGAACATGGAATGAACTAAAGTCTGTTGTTTGATGTGTAGAGTGAGAACATGGAATGAACTAAAGTCTGTTGTTTGATGTGTAGAGTGAGAACATGGAATGAACTAAAGTCTGTTGTTTGGTGAGTAGAGTGAGAACATGGAATGAACTAAAGTCTGTTGTTTGGTGAGTAGAGTGAGAACATGGAATGAACTAAAGTCTGTTGTTTGATGTGTAGAGTGAGAACATGGAATGAACTAAAGTCTGTTGTTTGGTGAGTAGAGTGAGAACATGGAATGAACTAAAGTCTGTTGTTTGATGTGTAGAGTGAGAACATGGAATGAACTAAAGTCTGTTGTTTGATGTGTAGAGTGAGAACATGGAATGAACTAAAGTCTGTTGTTTGGTGAGTAGAGTGAGAACATGGAATGAACTAAAGTCTGTTGTTTGATGTGTAGAGTGAGAACATGGAATGAACTAAAGTCTGTTGTTTGGTGAGTAGAGTGAGAACATGGAATGAACTAAAGTCTGTTGTTTGGTGAGTAGAGTGAGAACATGGAATGAACTAAAGTCTGTTGTTTGGTGTGTAGAGTGAGAACATGGAATGAATCAATTTTGTGAGTATCTAATGGATTTAATGGCTGGATTTTAATATACAAAGTAATCAATTATTAAAACCCAGTGCTCAACACAACAAAATTGTTGCTAACTTTAGGAATTAGAAACAGGACTTCAAAACGACTATTGATAATTTATTGTGGCAAACGTAACCAAAGAATTGGTCAACATGTTGTTGTTGTTTTCTTCTCCAGAAATAGGAGTGTCTTTGCTAAACCCAACAACTGCCTTTATACACCCAACAACTGCCTTTATACACCCAACAACTGCCTTTATACACCCAACAACTGCCTACGGCAGTGTTGTCCAACCTTTTTGACCCCGCGGGCCAAATTTCATTTCCCTACTAGCAGACCCGTCGGGCGTTGCAACGATCTCAGTAAAAAGGAATACATATAGATTTTAAAAAAAGGAATTACATTAAAGGTCACCGGGCCTATCAGTTTAACATATGAAGTGAAAAATCTGTTTATTTCAATCAATTTCATAACAAATATATAAATATATTTATCTATATTTATCAATATTGTGTAAAATTGAATGGGGAATACAATATTAAAAGTTAGTAAAAAAACACATGTAGGGCCCCCCAGTCCCGAGGAAATGGAAATTAGCAGTTCAGTGCCCTATAGTAATTTAATTTAGGCTCTTAAGTTTTTATATACCGAGTTTAGTCAAAATCCAGTTATTTTCTCATTATCTAACACTTAAACTAATTTTTAAATAGCTAATATAATGAAAAAATACAGTAAGGGGCCCCCGGGCCCATTCGGTTCAAGATGTACATTTTGAAAACCTGTTCATTTAAATTCAGTTTCCTCATGGATATATTTCTCAAGATCGTTAAAAACAGAGTGGGAAATAATATCTTAGAGTATACAACAACAAAAAAAGACATTTTGGCCCCCGGCCCTGAACAATTGGACATTAGAAGTGCAGTGCCATTTGTTATTTTAATATGGGCTACCAAGTTTTTATATACAAAGTTTGGTTAAGATCCAATCATTTACTCAGTAGCTAACGCATAAACTAATTTTATATAGCTCATTTAAGCAAAAAAAACGACATTAAGGGCCCCAGGGCCAAATTAATGCAAGATATCAAGTTCAAAACACCTATTTATTTAAATCAATTTTATAGTGGATATATTTATCTATATTTCTCAAGATCTTTAATACTTGAATGGGGAATAAAATCTTTAACGTTTATGAAAAAAGACATTTTGGGCCCCAGCCCCGAATAATTGGACATTAGGAGTTCAATGCCATATGGTACTTTAATATAGGCTATCAAGTTGTTATGTACCAAGTTTTGGTCAAGATCCATTCATTTTCTAGCAGCTAAGCTTTAAACTAATTTTTATATAGCTCATATAAGAAAAAATTCTCATTATGGGCCCCCGGCGCCCCATGAGTGTTAAATTTTGAAAAAAGTAGTCTATTTCCATCCCGGGAGCGTACTCAAAAGTCTCCAAAAGTTTCATGGCGATCGGATGAATGGTTTAGTCAGCTATAACAGACATGCATACATACATACATTGATTTATATATATATAGATGAGGCCGGGGGCCGCAATTAACGTCTTAAGAAAATTATTAAATGTATAAATACTTTCTACCTTATGTAACATTGTCTCCTCATCAATACGAAAAATAACTTGAATAAAAACTGTAACACATCTCTAATGTTATATTTGGCTTTGAACTGTACTTGCAATTTTTTTTAATTTGGGGTTCGTATTCTGTAACTGCTGCTCTTTTCCAAATGCTCATCAGTCAAAGCGTTTCTTTTTTTAGATTTTATATTATTCATGATGGAGAATACAGCTTCACAGACGCAGATACTCCCAAACATGGTTAATATTTTTCTACAACATTTCGATTGTTGCGGAAATTCGTATGCAGAAACATATGTCATCCAGAATTCAGTTGGCGACGAATTCGTATGTTTATCACGAAGCGGCGTGTTATGCTGAATCTCGATGATTTCAATTCTGCACTGCAGTAAAAAGGATTTTCTACAAAAAGCAAAACAGTTGTAAGATTTCGAATATCTTTAAATAGATCTGTGAAATCAAGCTTCAACTTTTCTAATAAAAGATGGAATCGCTCAATTGTAACAAGCTCTTGAAGTTGTTGAACAGTCTTGGCAAGAGCTGGGAAGTGAGTAAAACTGCCAATGATTTAATGGATTAGCTCGAAAAAAATCAACACTTTTCACCACAACATCCATAAAATTTTGCAATTTGTCATCCTTCAACTTTGAGGGAAAAGATTGCTGGTGAATTATACAATGATAAGATTGAATGTCTGGAAAATCATTGTCAGCCATCAGCAAACCAATGAGTCCAACTTTCCTTCCTATCATTGCAGGAGCACTATCCGTTGTAACAGAAATAAGCTGCCTCAAATCGATGTTGTTGTTTAATAGAAATTCCTTCAGTCCTCACCACGGGTTGTATTTTTTAATGGAATTAGTGTCAGTAATTCTTCTTTAAATGTCTGCCCCTTGTCAAACCTAAACCAAACTATAAGTTGGACTCTGTCAGTGATATCACATGATTCATCCAATGCCAGACTGTAACCAGAAGCGTTTTTTAAATCCGTAAGCAACTGCTCCAATATGTTCCCGGACATACTTTCAAAACGCTTTGCAACAGTCTGTTGGGAAAGCTGAAGATAAGATATTTGTTTCTTTATTTCTTCCTTGTTTTTAAACTCAGACAATAATGAATCAGCACATTCTTGAAAACACAGTTTAACCATTATATCATCCAGATACGATTGTTGTTTCTTTGCCAACAACCAGCTAATTTTAAAAGACACTTCAGTAGCACAATCACTTGAACTCAAAATCCGGCGAAAAAAACATTTTGCTGGCCATTTAAATTCTTATTTAAAGAACTAACTTTGTCTTTTCTTAGCTTTGTTCCTTTCGGATATTCATTATCAAAATGGGCATGCACTGACTTGTGGTGTCTCTGCAGATTTGATTTTTTGATAACAGAAATAGTAGCCTGACAAATCAAACACACTGGGTTTTCATTAAACAGAGAAAACAAAAGTTCGAGTTCCCACGAAGAGTTATAAGTACGATTCTCTTCTGTAACTTTTCGTTTCCTACTCGCCATATTGTCTTTCTCTTTTTAGAACAAATGTCATTTCAAAAATCGTCGTTCCTGTTATCTCTCACAATTTCTTCATAAGGGAATTGCACTGATACCGCAAACACAGCTTTTATTCTGATTTATACTCCCAGAATGGGTCATACTCTCGAAATAAATACCGGTTACTGTTCTTTTTCCTTTTAAAAATACAGGATGGCCATTTACCCCCCCCCCACCCCCTGAACCCAGGCATGTTTATTTCAACTTGCTCACATTCCTCTGCAGTGACCTGGAAATATCATAGTACCTTAGGTGTCATTTGGATTATCCTTGTTCTATTATTAACATTCCTTCCAGAAGGGACCCTCATACTAGACATGGTGTTAATCGACAAGTTCTTAGAAAATGCAACACCAGCTCTATTCACATATTTAACTGATAAGAAAGTTCGTACTCAAGCAGAGCTAACAAATGCATTACGCACATTCAAGGACTCTCATCCAAATGTGGAAATGGATAAGAGACAAGATATCTTTGCAGCAATACAAATTAAAAACCAAGAAAAAATACAAGGAATGAGAAACCAGAGTCTGCCAAACCAAGGCAACAGACAAACTGTTTGCTGGTACTGTAACAAGCCAGGACATATGGCAAGGCAGTGTTACCACAATAAAGGACAACCAAATAGGGTGTCACCTAATGGCAGCCCTATAAGAAAGAATGCAGAAGAAAAATCAAGACAAGATCACTTTGAAAACAAAGGTAGACAATCATGGAGAGAAAAATATAATCATAATTCCAGACATAGAGATTATTATCAAGCTAGACAATCATGGAGAGACAGATATAATCATAATTCCATATATAGAGATTATAATCAAAGTAGAAGATCATGGAGAGGCAAATATTGTTTTGATTCCAGAAAAAGAAATTATGATCAACCATGGAGAAAGAATGAAAACAAGACATGGATGATATAATAAAGTTGAATCGAGAAGAAATAAGAACTAGTGAAACTGTAGCCACTATTGACAATCACGTATATGACAAAAGGGATGAAGGCCATAGTAGCAGAGATAGTTCAGTCTGAGAAGTTTTATGTGCAATCATCTGAAGTAGGAAGAACAATGGGTTGTGTATTAAACAGAATCAGAGACATTGAAGCAGACAATAGTTTTCAGATAAAAGTTTCTAGTGACAGTGACTCATCTGGTCGAAATTCTGTTGAATTATCTGGAAGCAAAAATGACAACTCAAAAGCTAAGCGACTTATTCAAGATGCTGGAATTGATATTGTGAATTGACATAATCGTGGTCGTGGTTGGTGAATTATTGAACATTTAATAGGCTGAAGAAGCATTGAAAGCCCATCGATTTGAATTCATACTCGTCAGCTGAAAAATGACTATCTTTGAACTAGGCTATGCTATTAGCCGACTACAAATTTGACATTAAACCTGTTAAGGGAAAGGACAATGTGGTTGGAGACATATTAAGTAGAGTGACAATAAATACAGACATTCTGTGAATTCCTAGATGATAAAACCAGAGACTGTATTAATATAAGTCTGTGAATTCCTAAATGATAAAACCAGAGACTGTATTAATATTATTATTTTTATTCGCTGAACAATAAACAAGGAGCAGTGTTTGAATTCCACTGGACAATATATTTAATTTTAATTTTATGAATATTGATTGTTAAAAGTATTTTACTTACACAAAATTACAGATGTGTTTAAAATTTCATTTTCATTTTTTTCAGTACAGGTTGAAGTCTGTTGAAGTCATACAGATTTGTTCTCTTGATCTTTATGTCTAGATGTTGTGTGTAAGGCAATGAATGTCCATTGATGATAAATATTTGAAATTTGAATATACTGTACATGTAGATTAATTTGATTTTATTAAGCCCAAAAATGTTGTATTTCATAAACATTTATTTTAAGGATGGGGGTGAATGTCACGTGTGAATCACGAGTTGGATGACGGAGAGGTCACGTGAGTGAAAGCGCGGGAAGAAGGTTCGAGATTATTAGTTGGGAGTTGTCAGAAGTTCCGTGGGTAATGTCGGATTGTGTGGCTCAGGACTCCACGTTGTATAACCTCAAATTATATATGTTCTGTACATAGTATACATATTAAAGTTGTTTTATTGAAACCAATTCTTCAGAGGATTATTGGATGCAAGGTTATGTATTGAGAGAACGCCTACAAGATATAGTAATAAGTAAAACATCACGAAGATGGTTACAGGTTTCTCCATCTACCCAATAGAGTACAAAAGACCATAGTAATTTTGTCCATCTACCCAATAGAGTACAAAAGACCATAGTAATTTTGTCCATCTACCCAATAGAGTACAAAAGACCATAGTAATTTTGTCCATCTACCCAATGGAGTACAAAAGACCATAGTAATTTTGCCAATCTACCCAATGGAGTACAAAAGACCATAGTAATTTTGTCCATCTACCCAATAGAGTACAAAAGACCATAGTAATTTTGTCCATCTACCCAATAGAGTACAAAAGACCATAGTAATTTTGTCCATCTACCCAATAGAGTACAAAAGACCATAGTAATTTTGTCCATCTACCCAATAGAGTACAAAAGACCATAGTAATTTTGTCCATCTACCCAATAGAGTACAAAAGACCATAGTAATTTTGTCCATCTACCCAATGGAGTACAAAAGACCATAGTAATTTTGCCAATCGACCCACAGGTAAAATAATAAGTAAAAAAACGAACCAGGTCCCTGGTCATCGAGAATGGTCTCTTGGTGGTCGAGAGGCATGCGAATCCATGTGAAGGCAAGGATCTGTTCCCGGGGCCAAGGGCGTCCCGAAGTCCAGCCAGCTGCGAATGGGTACCTAACACTAGTTAGGGAAACAAAGGCGGCTGGGTAATGCGTGGAACCCTTATAGCCGTGGCCTGTGAACGCTGCGTCACTTGCCAACAGACACTTATGACGAATGAATGTTTGGAAGGTGAAATGGTGTCATTCTAAGATACAAGTTGTAAACGTAACATAAGTTTATAGAGATATTTTGTGTTGTTTAATTTCAACCATAATTAGTTTTTAAATGCGTTTTTGTTTGTTTGTTTGTTTTGTTTTCGGCTGAAAGAAATTAAAGACACACAGTCACGCCATGCATATAGTGAGACAATCGTGAAAAACATAGGACAGGGAGTGAGAGAAAGGTGATGTATACGAGAGAAAGTTGAGTTATTGGAGAGAAAGGGAGAGCGAGAAACAAAAGGTGAAGTATACGAGAGAAGGGGAGAGAGAAAGGTGAGTAAATGGGCGGGAAAGAGAAAGTTGAGTTATTCGAGAGAAAGGTGAAGTATACGAGAAAAAGAAATAGTGAAGTTGTAAAGTGGGAGACGCCAAGGGACCTAAGGTCTTTGACTTAACCTTCGCCATCCGGATGTGACCAGGCAGAACCTCGCCAGTGGCTCGTAGTTTGTGGCGCTTACTTCTGGGGGAATACTCGTGCTCTGCTGGAGGGGAAAATGAAAAAAGCAGCTATTTTCGTCTCTATGTGTAGCGGTACAACCAAACTGGGGTTTCCCGTCTCCCAGTCTCAGCGTATCGTTATATCGATCCTTGTTGCCATCAGCTGATCGGGGTCACATTGTGCTCGCGGCCCGCACTTCTCGGAATTTGCAACATCAGGTAATTCACCGTTGAATTAGAACCGCGACCTACATACTCATTTGGATTTACTGTTGGTCTTTTTTGATTCATTGTTTTCCCCCTTTTATAGGGTAGCACACTTGTGAATGAAAGTCTTTGACAAATACGCTCTATTTCCATCCATTCATTTTTAAAATGCCTCTAAGGCGTGTTGTAAAAGCAGATACATTTTGATCTTATCTCATTTTTTTTATCGATGGCGCTGAAAAAGTAGTATTCATTCTAGACAAGAAGTGCATTCCTAAGATCGTCGTTATTTTGATTATAAATATATATATATATATATATATTACTCTCACAAGGTGCTGCATAGTTTTAACAGTGCTGACCTGACGTCCAAGTCCTTCACCACTTCAAGTAAGGTAGCCTATAGTGTACACAGTATATTTACTCATACTCATGGTGAGCAGTCGTTTATCATTGTTATATTGTGTCATTTTGGGAGGGGGTGGTGTTATAGAAAGCCAGCAACATACACATTATTATATCTTTCAAAATTACTGCTTTTCGCATTCATAAAATTAGCTTATGTTTTTGGAATATTAAATGTAAATTTCAATTTTAAAGTAATTTTGAAAGAAATTAGCCCCCCCCCCTTTTTATTTTTTTGGTGTGGTTGTTTTATAGGGTTATATCAGGAAGCTTTTTGAAATTAAATATGGAATTAAGATGTTGTTTTTTTCAAATCTAGCAACTTCTTTTTATAGTTGAGTGCTTCTGTTCGAAATATATAATTTCAATTATAAGGCAATATAACAATTTTAAAAAAGAATTTTAGTAAAATAAATCAGGAGTTATTGTTCTTCATAAGAAAAATTAAAAGATTGGTCAGAAGACCAGCTTAGACGCAATGTCATTCCGTGGACTATGTGCAAAATAATTTGTTTATGGCAACGTTTAGGAGTATATGTTTCAATTTCGGTTTGGAAAATTAAGAAACATTAATGAAAAGGCCTTTGGAATGAGTAATTTCAACTCAATGAAAGCGCACCTTGGCCTCTGAAGGACGCATGGGCCCCGCCATTTTGACGCTATTATCGGCCATATTGATCAATTGCAATAACCCCTCTAGGAAGAATTTCTCACTGGCATGATCATTATGTGTTTTTGTTGTGGTTTTTGTCAATTTTTCAATGCATGGACCAAAATGTGAGTGCCGGACACGGCCAAAAGGCCGCATTACTAAGTGTTGATTTTCACATACTAAATAGTTACTCTTAAATTGGGGTCAAAAACCGGCTAGTGACGCGTTTTCTCGGTCCTAGATTTATGCAAGGAAAGCGGTCACTCTTCTGTGAGCCGGGATACTCCGACTGAGTGGAATTCCCCCCAAAATAACGCGGTTTTGCCAATCTGACAGCGTTTTTTTTTGCTGCTGATATTGATGTCGCGTTAGAGTAGCACTCTTGGCGCACTCTGCAAAGTGTTGGATTCTATTTCTTTTGGATCAAAATCATTTTGCGTCTCAACCAAAATGGCTAACGTCTCGAACAAAGAGGAGCGCATTGACGAACTCTCAAGTGAATATGAATATGAAAAACAACGTCTTAGTTTCATAACAGATTTAAGAAGATTCAACACAAATCGAGGGTAGGTTTTTTTTAACAGTACGTTTTAACTGTTTTGAATGTCGGAAATAATCATATTCATATTAACATATTAGGAATATATTGAATATATAAATGGGCATATTTCAACCATTTCATTAGACTCATTAGTTGTATTTCATTTACTTAACTTTGTATGGTCATGGTCGGCTAGCACTAGCACTGCAGGGAGAAATATTATAGTAGGCTTAGTCGGTGATACACTGCCACTTCACTATACAATGACTATACATGCTATTAATAAGTATTAATATAATAATAATAGACAATAATGTCAATAACTAGGCCTATAGTCTATAGTTATAGTTATAGCCTATGCCTATAGCCATAGCAATGACTATGAATTCTATACTATGACTAAAGTCACTAAAGGCTATGGGCCATGGGCTTTTCATTCATAATTATATTAGTAGTCTTAGTAATAGTAATATACTTACAGTATAGTCTACTACTACATTGTGAGAAAATTATTGAATTGAACATTCCGAATCATGGACATGGCTTGGTATCTCAAATATTACAATACAAGGCTGCCTCACTTACATTGATCTAACTCTTTCTGTGAATAGAGTATAATAGAGCTGACACTGGCAGCTTCATTCACTGAAAGAGTTTTAAAAATAATTTAAAATTAGGTAGATTTGTAGTAGCCATATTTAAATAAATTTTATATTTTTGATAAATACAAGTTTGACCATTTCGGTTTCATTCATCTAAATCACCTCTGTCATTGGACCAATGATCCAACTAATTACCAACATCAATGACCAATGCCACTATCTCAAGCATTGTGTGTTGGTCCTTAGTTAATAATGAATCAATAATAACACCTAATGACAATAATTGACCAACTTTAATTAAGGCAGTGGAGTAGCCTGTAGTTGTGGCTAATCACTAAAACAAGGCTTCTGAATGATAATTATTAATATATATTTTAATGTAACCATGTTCTACCATGTGTGTACATTTTATAAAATAAAATAAAAACGCAGTGATTATTCGCACCGGTTTTGGCAGTGGGGATAATGCCGAGTATTATCCGCACGGGTCGTTGGCACATGCGTCTTCTAGGGGCTGGTCATGTTGAGAAAAAAAACGCGCCCGGTGTCGACAAAATAAAAACCGATATCACTTGATTTCGGCTAAAATGTGTATTTTATATGCTAATACAAATTAAAATTTCATGATAACTGAGTTTTAAAGTAGCACTGCCATAAAAAAAATGATTTGTGTCCAATAAAGTCCAATTAATGATAACTCTTATAATTTTAAAATAACGCACTTAAACTTAAACCGTCAGCTTCTCCAGGTGAGTGGTTAGTCGTAGCTTAGTTCCATGAAGCGGATGGTATGCGGATCGAATCCCAGGATGGTCTTACTTATGTTTTAAAAAAAAATATTTTTGGGGGGTTAGTTATTTTTTTATTTTTTGTGTTTTTTGTTTGTTTTACAACCACAGTGAGGATGTTTGCAAACACTCAAGCAGGCTCTTTCCCAGACACATTTATTATTCCCCACCCATGCCTGTCTTATCTATTCTGTTTAATATTACTCACTTTTAAATTTCTATGCTATACCAGGGGTGCGCAACCTTTGGGCTGTTGACGGCCGCATAAAAAAAAACTTTTGCTACGCCGCCAAAAATTTTTCACTGAAAAACGAAACGGTCACTATAAAAAAATTACCTCTCGTAATAGTCAACGCGAGATATTAATGACAAAATCATAATGTATTGTACACAGTGCTTAATTACAAACAAAAACGATTCCATCGATATTCTCTTATATTTCTACTTTATTGAACATGGTCATGTAAACCTAACATTATGTCAAACACGTACAGCATGAGTATATTGTTAGGTGGCATTAGTACACTGAGAACACAATAATTGAATAAGTGATAAGCTGCTTCACTAACAATTTCCATGTAACTTAGCCGTCCAGAGTCCAGAAATTAGTGGCTGCCTTGCTCTTGGATGTTTGCCCAGAGTCGCGCAAAGTCCTGGCACCCAGCTGGAGATCGTCATTTGTATTCCTAACGCCAGATTGGTGTCCACCAGTTGGGTTCGATATTTGTTCTTGAGATATTTC
Source organism: Ampullaceana balthica (assembly GCA_944989445.1). Lineage (NCBI taxonomy): Eukaryota > Metazoa > Mollusca > Gastropoda > Lymnaeidae > Ampullaceana > Ampullaceana balthica. The sequence goes on from CALYLW010000844.1 coordinate 232,305, forward strand.
ATTCGTGAAAATGACGCTTCGCACATGTAAGTGCTTCCAAAGAGCACTACAGTGTTTCTTGCTATTTCGTGATACTCCACAGCTATTTTCCATGTCTCCAGTAGATAGTTTTTGTCCTCGAATTTCTTTATAAGCTACGCTTTATTTTTTAGTTCGATCAGTTGGACATCCAACGGCGCACTAAACAAATGTGGAGCTCTTGTCGAAATCCTGAAAACGTTCTGCGAATTCCAACAATAGCATTTCGAGGACGCCTGAAAAGGATGTAGCCGGATTTCATCTTTTCTTATTTCATGGCTCTCGATTAGAGCGGTGAGTTGCGGGAAATGATAGAGATTGAGCTGTTGGATGTGACTTTGTAGTAGAAGACATTTATCACAGAAATCCCTACTCTTCTGTGCATGAGGCAAACTGTTGTTCCTTTGCTTTGTCTAGCTCTATAACCCATAAAATTAATTGTTTTCATTAAACGCTTTTATACTGTTATGTTTATTCACTGCTATGTCGAGAATATCTCTGGATTTCTGGTGCAGCTGCCAGCTAAGAGTGATACTTGAACACAGGCCTCTGGGTATTTGCGTGTACTGTAGCAGCTACTGAAGCTGACCGAAGGGTTACACGGTTACACAGCGCAAGCGCAATACCGCGAATGAGCGCATCACAGGTTTCGGCGTGCTTCAATATTAGGCTGCTAAACTTCTCTGCCTGCCCTCATTAGCTAAAGCTGCAGCCTAACACCAGTGCAGCAAGAGCCACTTCAATGTCAATGAGCGCTGAACACTGCAGCTAACGCTACAGCTGCCGGAGTCGTAATTTGTTTCGCAATAACTAGTGCTTAAGGGTGTAAATGAATATGCAATATTGCATTTACAACTTTACATAATATATTGCCGAATTGCAAATATTTGACAGCCGCAGGTTATTATAATTTAATCAGATTCCCACGGCCGCACATTTTTGTGCCCACGGCCGCAGGTTGCGCACCCCTGTGCTATACCATTAATATTATATCGTCCTTCGCTTTTGCATGCTTTAAATTAAATTAACTTAATTGATTTATGATGATTACAGGTACAATGCTAGTTTTGGGGAGAATAATAACTAGCCTTTATAATTATAGAGCCTCGTCCAATTATGAATGAAAGTTAATAAATGTACTTTATAATGTATAGAATAAAAATACAAAGTTTGAGTGCACTGGAACAGTTAATAATAGTTTAATATCAGCTAAATCCACAGTGTTACTAATTAATTAATTAACTAACGATATTATGCAGTTCCACTCAGATAATTGCTAAAATGGATAAAAAATATAAAATTCCAGTCACTCGAAAGACGGTTAATATGGCAATTTAATTATTTTTATACCCTCCAAACCACAATATGTCAATAAGCAATGATACATAAATAATAAGCAGTTAGTAATAAGAATTTAGATATCGTTTGACATCATTCTCACGGTCAAAACTGTGCGGCAGTGTGAATAACGCTAGGCATTATCTGCACGGTAAACCGTGTGGATAATGTTGGACATTATTCACACTGCCAAAACCGTGCGAATAACGCTTACCAAATAAAAAAAACCACCATTTATCTCTAGTTTAGTGTCAAATTATCATGCAGATTCTTAAACTTGCCTTCTGCCCACAGTTTAGATCAATAAAGATTTATTATCTACCTTAACTATACTGTAATTTTAAAAGGCTTCACATGCTAAATTTGATTGAGTTAGAGAGTAACCATTTGCAGGCTCTACATGTCATTACATCTTATTGAAATAAACATTTTGTAAATTATTAGATTAAATTGTCTACACATTTGATAGGAATTTAATTTTACTATAATTTACCCCTTTTAAAAACTATTTTGTATTGTTTGTCAAAGAATATCTTTGTTATGTTCTTGAATAATGCAAGTTTATTTCTGATTTAATCAGTCAGCCACATTGTTTGATGTGGTGGCCCATGGTTTGGTCTCCTTTTATGGATATTACATAATCGATAACAAAAATGTTATACAGAAAATAGAATAAGTAATACTGATTAGGCTTATAGAATTATCACTGATCTTTTTCTATAACATTATAAGCAATAAAATTTGCTTAACCCATAATAAGTCTATACTATACTAAAAATTTATGAGCTGAATAATTCAGACCCGATTCTGATACCAAAACGATTCTTAACTGATTAACTACCACAAGCCGCGCCAAGGTAAACTTTCGTTCATGTCCAAAAGCCCGTGACAGCGCCAAGTTTGTTTCACGTCTTAAAAAACTATTTCTTTACATTTATTTTCTTTATTTTGTTTCGAGATTTTTAATTACCGGCAGGAAGTTTATTTAAAACCACATGTTATCAGCAAAATGTAAACAATCTTTTTGCTGTACTATATAATAGTCAATAAGCTAGCAGTGATAAATACAACAATGTATATTGAAAAGTAAAGCATTTGAAGGTAAGGTGCCCCATTTTTCAAACTTTCGTAAGTTTTTGTTAAAATCAACAATAAAACATTTTAAAAAGTATAAATTATATATTATTAATAAAATATTGTATGCTTAACTTACAGAAAATTTATTTATCTACAAAATGATATATTAACTATTAAAATGTGTTAGGAAATAAGAAAACTGAAGCTAAATTTCTACACATACATGCTAGTGGGAAAGGGGGCCCACATTTAAATCGGCCACAGCCTGTTTTTCGATTTGGTAGCTAAACAGTTAAATATACAGGGTTTAAGATAAATAGCTGTAACACAGTACTGCACTGTATGGGGGTTTGCATAATGTTCCTAACTCCCTAATATTTCTTCACTCTTTCCTAACCATTTTCCAATCCTTTCAATTCAAGCTAATTCCAACTCTATGCAGTAACAGTATACTGTATAGATTATCTTCCAAATGAATGTACCCTAACTTTTGGATATTCTTACTATCAACTGATTGAACTGAATGATTGAACTGAATGAAGTTTTTCACATTAAAATGGAATTATTTATTACATGTAACGTCAAATTTGGTATGTGTACACATACACATAATTACAAGGGAAAGGTTCTTAAACAGGTTTCTTTCCATATATATAAGATACTGGGGGCCCAAAATGTTGGGTTTTCCTTATATGAGCTATATAAAATATAAAAATAAAAAATTCTCCTATTTCCCGTGAAGGTAGAAGCATGAAACTTTCGTTGGTTGTAAGTAACTTTTGGCGATGGTAACAGGTAAAAAAGTTATATAAATTATCACTTACTTGGGGGCCGGGGCCCAAATGTAGTTTTTTTTTCTTATATTTAAAACTGAATCAACACTAATTCTCCAACTTCCCGTGAAGGTAGAAGCATGAAACTTTGGGAACTTGCTGAATACTCTTATGACGACGATTTGCGAAAAATAATTTAAAAAATTTCCACTCATGTGTGGCCGGGGGCCCAAAACCGTTTTTCCCCCCCTATATGGGCTATATAAAACTGAATCAATGTAGTTTTTTTTCTTATATTTAAAAGTGACTCAACACTAATTCTCCAACTTTCAGTGAAGGTAGAAGCATGAAACTTTGGAACTTGCTGATTACACTCTTATGACGATAATTGTCGAAAAAGAATGTAAAAATTTTCCACTCCTGGGTGGCCAGGGGGCAAAAACCGTTTTTTCCCTAATATGGGCTATATAAAACTGAATCAACACTAATTCCTCATCTTCCCGTGTAGGTAAAAGCATGAAACTTTGGAAAGTTGTTGAGTACCCTCCCGCAATGGCAACAGTCGAAAAGAAATATAAAATTATCACTAACTGGGGGGTCGGGGGCCCAAACGTAGTTTTTTTTCTTAAATGAGCTATATAAATCAGGCTCATCTTTAAATCTCCAATTTCCTGTGTAGGTAGGAGCATGAAACTTTGGGAAGTTGTTGAGTACCCTCCCGAAATGCTAACTGGCGAAAATAATTTTAAATTATCACTCCTTTGGGGGCCAGTGGCCTGAATGTAGTTTTCCATAGATATAAGATATTGCAGCTAAGCGCGTCCGTCAGTCAGTGTGTCGCCATGACAATCAACAAGTCTCTTGGGATTGCTGGTATAGACTTGGAGACACCATGCTTTTCTCATGGGCCTGCTCCAGACTGGGCAAAGAAGAAAATCTTTTTGTTCACACTCCGTATGGAACTGCCAAAAATGTTGTCTATCACATTGCTCTACGATAAATGTACCCTTTAATTGCATGCAAATAAACAGTTTTGTGTGCTTCTAAAGAAAACCTTATTTTAAACCCGGGGAAAACCGGGTAATTGCCCCTAGTTAATAATAATTTATTAAATAAATACATATTTCTTAACTTTTCCGTTTTGATTATTTCTAATATTGCGTAAACACCATAGGGGCTGGACAATTTACTGTCATTGAATTCAATTTTTACTTGTCAAATTTCATGTTCTGATGATAACATACATCATAGATGAGCAATGCCAGTAGCAATGTTTTCATTTCTTAGCTACAAATTTAAAAGTAATGCCTTCACAAATTATCTTTGTAATAAAGTATTATACATTTTTTAAATATAAGATACACAAACGAATTGTGTGATCAAAACAATAAATTAAATATAAGATACACAAACGAATTGTGTGATCAAAACAATAAATTAAAGCTTTATTATTTGACTAATACAAAAGTAGACATTTTGGCAAATGTCTTCATCAAAAACAGCGGATTTAAGAAAAGGCAAGAAGTATCCTTCAATGAATAAATCTTTAATTTATTGTTTTGATCACACAATTTGTTGGTGTATCCTGTATTTATACCAGTTCTTTTCTATATGATATATTACATTTTTGTGATGATGATATTTTAGTTTCCTTGACTTATTTTATGTCTATATTTTAATATGTTAACAGAACACCATTTGATCGCATCCCAGAAATTGGTGGTCAGGAGGTGGATCTCTATCATCTGTATCAGTTGGTAACTTCCAGGGGAGGCTGGCATAAGGTAAGTTTTCATTTGTTATTTAGTTGTTTTTTAGAATTATTTTTAAAAAAATGTATTGCTTTTAAAAAATTTATTTCTTAAATTTAAAAAAAAATAGCACAATAATGTGTAAATATTTAAAAATAAAGATGAGCTTTCATAAAAATTGGCTAATCTAAGTAGTTTCACAAAGTAAAAAAATAACAAAAACAGAAGTTAACCTTTTTCTTCCTTCAATTTGGCTTTCTATCAAATGAATTTAAATTAGCTATGTCAAGCCTAAAATAAAAATTATGCAACAGCATTACTATTTCATTGCTACAAAACATTATCAATTTATTGTCCTAAAATTTATTGTCTCCAATAAAATGTATAAGAAAAGAAAACTAAATTAAGTTTATGTCAAAATGCATACTTGGCATTTTGAATCTATGAAAGATTTTCAAAGAAGATTGCTTGCTCAATTTCTAGGATCCTCTTCCCATACATTTGTATCTTACCCCCTGGAAGTCAAAGACCTTCTTGTCTGTCATATGTATATAATATATATTAACATGTTATTATGTTAACTGTAATGTAACTAAATTGTTATAAGTAGCCATAGAATTATATTATACTTTCTCTTATTACAGGTTAATTACGAACAACAGTGGGAAGACTTCCAATCAGAATTTGGACTTCCTAAAGGCTGTGTTAATGGTGCTCAAGCTCTGAAAAATATTTATTTCAGGTAATTGTTGATACAAGTCCAAATATAAGTTTATATTTGACAAGAATCAAATTTATTCATCTAAACTAATTTTTAATAACGGAATCAGTCTGTAGGTGTGATGAACAAAAATACTTTTAAAAATAAATTATTGAAAGCCCTAATGCTCAAAAAATAATGTTTAGTTTGGTGCTTAGAATGTTTGAAATCGTTGCCTATTTCTCTAGTCTTGGCAAATGTGCCAAACTTGTTATTAGAAGCAGTAGTTTAGACTAGTGTTTCTCAACCTTTGTGCCAAGGCACACTAGTGTGCCCCAAATGTACCAAACTTGTTTCTAGAAGCAGTTGTTTAGACCAGTGTTTCTCAACCTTTGGGCTAAGGCACACTAGTGTGCCCCAAGGCTCTGCCAAGTGTGCCGCAACACTCACGAAAATATCAAAAGATTAATAAAAATAATTAGATTAACTTATAGATGCCTTTAAATTTTTAAAGTTTTGTTAATATGTTGTTGTTTCTACTTTATATTTATAAGTCTAATATAGTTACATGTACTTAGATTCTTGTTTGTGCATTGTTCTTGGCTTGTTAATAAAACACACCAACAGCAAACAAACTACACAGTAAATAAAGCATGCATGACACGCACGAACACACAGCTATAGGGCTGGAATTGACCAATAGGAGAGCACAACTGTTGGTGGCACGTTGAATGACGTCACATTATTTCCAGTCTCGTCAGTTGTGCGTTTTTTCCTATCCTGGATTTTTTTCATATCTGGGGTGAATTCTTTCAGTGAACTTTCGTATCTTGGATTTTTTTCGTATCTTGAAGCATTCCTATCTAGAGGTACCACTGCATAGAATTAGTTATGTTAGTTATGAGTTCATAGTTAATACAGAAAAATTGAAGTTACGGTTAACCAGTATCTGGGTCATTGTACAGTTAAGTGGTCCGTATTCAGTAACTAATGCTAACCCGCGGATAAGTCAACTCTGTGTTTTTAGGATTTTCACAACTAAAATTTCTCGACTTATACACTGTTCATTATATACAATACTTGTAAATATGCATTTTAAATGATTGAGAGATAATTTTTTGGGTTTCGTTTGATTTGTATACGATGTCAAAATCAATAATAATTGATCATTTTTCATGTTGAAAGGAACAACTAGAGGTCAAAATGTTTATATGTAATGGAATAAATATCTAGAAGCCTTTGATTTAAAATGTTATTCTTGTGAGGTTATTTGTACAGAAATTTTGCTCAAAGATTGTGTCGGCAAAGGGTGTTTGTGACCCTTTCAAAATAGAAAAAATTGAATGTGATAGTTATAAATTGTTTGGTTGATACAGAATTTCTTATTGCTAAAACATTTATTGAGCTGAAGATAGTACTATATCGGTTTATTGCATTTGTGAATTATATCAAAGCAATGCCATTGAATTCTCAATTATTCTGACTGCTTGGCAATGTTATCCAAACCTTTGAGTTTAATTTTAATCCTGAAGTCAGTTGGCATTCAAAGGGAAAATTTTTGATCAAGAGTGTACGAGCTGAGAGTGAGATATATACCATTTTCACAAATGGGCAAAACAACGATTTTTGTGATTGCCTTAGTGGCGAATGTTGGTGAAAAATCTAACTTAGTGTATATATTTGAACATTGTGAATTTTGGTTTTCACCGTTATTAAAAATCTCCTAAAGTTTTACAGATCATTTTAACTTGTCTTTGAAATGAAAAATTGAAATATGGAAATAAGAATTACTAGTGGAAAATACTGAAATGTTTTCTCTTGCTCCAGGAAATTTAAGAATCAAATGAAGAAATATAATATATGGACACATTATCTCCTTCTAGAAGTAATGATATATTATTTTTCCTTCATTGTCATCTGAACTGTATGTTTGAATGAAAAACCTGTTTGTACAAACCTATTAACTTTAAAAATGAGTTATAGGAAACCATGAATTGATCTCTGATAGAATGTTAAAACTGAAGTATACTTGAATATTCTCAGAGTTGTTTGAACACTTAATTATCATGTGGCTTTTATCATTCATGTTTTAATTACTCTTCATAACAGAAACAGTAGCAGTATTCAAATAGCAATTAGTAACCAATTTTATCTTTAAAATGATCAATTACAAATTTATTTTAAGCTAATATATACACCAAACAAATAATAAATAATTTTGGTTTAAAAAGGTTAAATTACATTTTAAGTACATAATCATGACAAGCAAAACAAAGTGTAAATATTATATTATAATTCCATACAAAAATAAATTCTTTTAAATTAACATGTTAAAAATTTTTTTTGCCCCTTTACCGTTGTTTTGGAATTGCAACCCATTTCTGTCACTTTAATTAAAAAAAAATTAATTTTAATTATTTTTTTAAAATTTAATGTTCTTCATCTATTTCTTGAGTATTTTCAAGTTCTAAATCATCTGGATATCGCCATGGTTAAATAAATAGTAAAATCACAAAATGATAGTGTACCATCTTCAAATGGAATTAGATAACTTTTAAATTGAGAACTAAATTATTCATGATTGGTAACTTTTTGCCAAACAAATTAAGAAAAGAAAATGTCTTATCGTGTATGTTATTCGATTGTAGATAGAACAAAATACACAAAAATTGATGACGTACATCACAACAAATAAATGTACGGGTGTACCATATTTGCAATGAATCGGAAAATGGAAAAAATACAAACAAAAAAGTTTAGGTTTCTGGGGTTCTTTCAGCCCTCTTGTTATACTGTGCCCCCTGCCCATCAATATTGCCAAAAGATTGTAGTTGCATAATGCCTAGATGTGGTTAAATGCACTAGAAAGATGTTATTCAGTTTGGACGAGTTTACCAGAGGCCACCGCGCTAAGGTAGTCTTTTATTTATTTAGACGAGTTAACTCGGGGTAACCGTTTGTGGGACCAATTTAGTGGCCCGAGTTAACTCGGGATGAACGGTAAAGGGGTTAATGTTTAAAATGAGTAGCTGTTAAACTGCTGGCAGTTAAATTGAAATGTATAAAATCAGTTTTTTGTTCCCCGGTGAGCTCTCTGCATTTCAGAACACCTCCAGTGTGCCATGGTATCAAAAGGCTTGAGTGAGAACCACTAGCTTAGACGCTTCATGTTTTTTAAAAAGTAAAATACTTTAAGAAGTTTATATACATAGCCTTTTTAGTGGGTTGAGATTTTGAATAGAGGAATGCCCTTATCATCTGAATGTGAAATAACTTATTTATTTTAAAAAATTTTCCTTTAGGTATTTAAATCTTTATGAAAAAGTTAACTTTCTTGGTGAAGATCCAGACACACGAAACAATGAGGAAGAGGAAGGACCTGCCAGAAAAAAAATATGTTTGCCTATTGAGACAATTCCTCTTCATTACAATTACAATCAACATAAGTTGACTGGTAATTATATTTGAATTTTATTTCTGTCTTTCTTGTTTGGTTTTGTTTTTTAAATAAAAAATAAAAAAACAAATGTCAATAGTTTTAAAAAAGAACTAAGAACAAGATTGTGTAAGAATAAATTGTTTCGGAACTGGATTAATTTTTTCTTCTTACAAATGTATGGTAAAAGAATTTAAGTTACATGTTTATTTATTTTATATTCCTTCAATTACACTTTTATAAAATCCAATACAACATAATTTTTAAATCTTTGATTTATTGTTAGAAGATGGATGTGCTGTGTGTGTCAGTTACCCAGACTGACACTTTATTAAAAAAATTTCCTCCACCTCTGATTTTTTTCTTTCTTTTTATTTTCAGATGCTCAGAGACAGCAGTATAACTTATCAACAGAATTATATGAGCAAAGTGATTATGAAAAGCTGGAAATGTCTCTGCGCTCAGGCCTCCCCAATGAAGTAGATGTGGCTGTGAATGTTTGTGTACTTTTATCTACAGAGGGAAAGCATTGCATGAGACTGGAGAAAACATCACATCTGTTGCGTCTCCTGTTGGCTCATGTTGGAATTTTTGAAGAGGGTACTGCTCAACAAATTATTTTTACAAATGTTATAATTAAAATGAGACCTTCAGAAACTGTCATTTTTGTTAATGTTTAATTAAAAGAGACTTGATATTTGTTCAATGATATTTCAGGTTCTGATGACTTGCAATATTTGTATCGCCATTGTTGGGCATCAACTGAAAACAGAAATTTCTTAAGGGTAAGCTTTAGTTTATATGGGGTTGAATATAATTAAATTTAGGTGCTTTGAAATCAATCCTTATAAGAGCATTTTTTAACGTCTAATTTGACAAAGCGCAGTAATGCGCACCTAGCCTCTATTACCAAAGCGCGCCTCGATAGTACTCTTTTTTTTAGAAACGAAATCACAGAAAGTAAAAACTATTCAGTGCGGGATAGAAGATGTATTCGACTTCCGGCAATGGCGGTGATTGCCTTCGCTCATGTTTTCGCTAGATTCGTGAAGTTTCGGGGTAGTTTTTACGTGTTTTTTTTGAAAATGTGATTTTGCTATACTTTTTTGTAAAAATAATAGTAGTAAACTACAGGTAAAATAGTATTAAACTCAAAACGGTCTTTTAGATAATGTAAAATAACCATTCTTATCCTAAAAGATGAAGTCAGTATGGCAATAACATATAAATACATTTACAGCAATTTTTTAAATTTCATAACCAGTCGATCACGATACGGGAAATCCTTACGGGACTGAGGCGGAAGTTTACCGAAAACCTTATGGGGCTTTAAATGTTTAAGCACAATAAGCCAAAATAAAAGTGACCATCAGTAATATTAAATAATTATTGTATATTTAAATCTCTCTTTTTCTTAAATTTCACAGTTCTGGTTTGAAACAGTTGAGAGGAAGGATATTCGAACACTAATAACTTGGCTTGGAAAACCATATACTCAAAGTGAGTTGAAATAATACAATGTATTATGTTTCAAATTTTGTGTGTTAATATATGCAGGCCTGCCAACCCTCTCGATTGTATCGGAATTATACAGATTTTGTACCCATGCTTACGAAATTCCGATAAGACCCTTAATCTTCCGATTTTCCGAAAAACAAATTTCACCCTTCAAAAATCCGAATGCGAAAAAATTATAAAAAGAAAAGGCTAATAGTGGCGGTGATGTATTTCGAAAATGAAACTGCCACTTCCTAGGTTTTTTCCTGTACCTAGTCTAACTAAACAAATAAAGAAAAGACGTCATTCGGACATTCGTTTTCGAAACAGTATCAGTGTTTGGAAAAACACTCGCCTGTGGCCGTGGCGAAACATTTGCAATCTGTGCCAGACCTAATTATCTTTTGAAAGTGGTGGGTTCAATAAAAATAGTTTAATGCAAAAATTACAACTGCTGATAAATTAGTAAAGTAAAAGTAGTGAATCTACATCTGTTAACAATTACTTTGTTGAAGGAATTAGAAAATTCAGTTATGAGATCGAACGTTTTATTTACCACCCTACGTTTTGGAAGAAATAAATATTTTTCTAATACCTATCTTTTTAATGCCAGAGTCAAAGAAATGTTTCCAGAAAAATTACAATGAAACTAGGGCAATAATTAATTCAGATAATTCTGATGACTTTTTCTAAAGTTTCTAACTAAAAACTAATATTTAACTAAAAGCAAAGCTAACTTCAATTGAAGAAAGAACTGTTTGACAAGTTCAAAAAGGCCACTAGGGAAATGCTGGAAAGCTGAACTCTATGCAACCTCTGTTCATATCTGAAAAATATGGTTATTCTCTCGTGTATCTGAATGCAATGTAAACATTTCCAGTATTCTGTGGTGTTCTGTAGACACTTAAAATTAAAAGATAATGGATTTAACTTATTACTTTATATTTAATAATTTATTTAGTATGTAATTCTTAAACCAGCGCCGTGGGGTGCCGCGACGCCGCGTGTGGACCCCTCTACAGATTTTTTTTCGTAGCAGGTTGGCAGGTCTGTATATGTAAGTATAAAAAATATTTTAGTATGAATAACACCATTTATTAAACAAAAATTGTAACATTTATTCACAGAGGAATTGGTTGGCAAAGACGTATTGAACCTAGGTCGAGATCTAGGTACATTAGATGTTGAAGGCCAGAGAGTTATGCAGGTGAGTAAAGATAGGAATTCTATACCTTAAAATTACTATCCTTAACCCTTTCGCCCTTAGGCAAATACTAAGCCACACACAGGCTTTCCTTGACAAAAGGTGCATAACTCCGTCATATTCACAACATACATTTTTCAAAAATCACAAAAATAAAACTATTAAAGCAATAAAAGTCTTTTTTTAAATGAAAGAAATATGGACAAGGTATCAGATGACAGAAAATTTATTAGCAAACACCCTTTTTAAAAAATGAAAAAAATTTTTTTAAGTGACTTGAAGTGCTGACATCAAGTCTGCATGGGATAGTGAGAAATATTCTCTTTTATAAAGTCTAACTTGGCACAAATTACAGCCATAAACAGCTTCATGTGCCCTAAAAATTGTTCTAATTCATGTTTAGGGCACAATCTGCAAAAAAAATCCATAATCAAGAAATATATGTGGTATTTTTCCCACTGGCCTACGATGTCTGGACCTATTTGTCTATGCTGTCAAAGCCTAAAGCATCATCAGACTTTTAATCAGATTTCAGTATCAATATCCCAGTTACTGAGGTCAAACTACGTCAATTTGAACATAAAACAACTTTCACTTTCAATAAATCCAGAATTACACCATAAATCTTAATTATTTCTCTAATAATTGCACCTTTTAGCATCCCTAAACATTCACAGAATATCATCCATTTGGGAAAAAATTTGCACAAAAACCACCAATTGAAAAATTTTACCAAAAACCCTAGACTCGTCCAAAAATAATCAAATAAAAAGTAAAAGGAAGTGAATTCATAGCTCTTCTATGTGAGGGTTAAAGATAGTATAAATTAGCCACTTAAAATAGTTGGATCGGCTCTGCAACGAAGCAACCCAAAATCGGCGACTGCAAGGGTCTACCGATAGCGGCGACTCCAAGGGGCAAACGGTTAATGGTATTCATATCAAATGAACTTAATAGCTTTAAGGGTTTTAAAAAAACACTTTTTATTAAACTCACCAATGTGCCCAGTTTTACTTAAATGCACATTGTTAAGAAATGCTTTAGATGTTAGATGATGATGATGCTTTCAACATTACAGAAAAGAATATTTACAATGGAAAGATGTTTTATGTATACACTGACCTTGCGTTGTGATTGGTTTGCTACTGGCCAAGGTCCCTGTTATTGTTCTTGAATGGATGGTCAATGAACGTGCGTTGTGTAAATAAGCAGGTCTCGACATACGAGACCCAGCGGACATCAACGCAAAAATTTTGAACCCTGTTAAAAACACTGCGTTTCACTTATTAAAAACCCAGATTAAAAAGTAAAGTGTTTTTAAACCTTGCATTGAGAGCAAAACCTATTTCTTTAGTTTCAGACCATGATTGAAAGTCTAGTATAACTTCTAAAATAGATTTGGATAAATGTTGCTTTTTAAAATGTATTTTAATTCATCCCATAAAATTGCATGAATTTTAAAATTTAAACTTGACTTAAAATGATTAATAAATTTTCCATTAAAAAAAATTTAGTTAAAATTGTGTCAGATATTTCATTTGTAATTTTGCAGAAGAAATAATGATATTAGTTAAATTTTGGGACATTTTATGTTTTTCCTTGCATTTGTTATTGTTACACTCCTGTGCCTTTAGGTGTCAATTAAAATCTACACAGAATACTTACTGTGTCAATTTTAAAATCTTTTATAATTAATTTATAGTACTGTGGGACCCGCTAAGTCGACGGCCTCGGGGTATGAAAAATGGCGCCGACATAAACGATCATCGAGTTAAACGAAAACCAATATGGCGGCAAAATATTAACATGCGCTTGAAATTTCTTTATATACATGATGTGCGTTAATTAGTGATGGGACGATTAATCGGAATCGTATCGGAATATCAGGACCTTGTTTCTTCACTCTTTCCTAAGGTTGTTAAGACCGTTCGTTTTTAAATACCGTTTAAATATAACCCAGGGTTGACAATCAGTCAGGAATAGTTATGACTAGTCTGAAATTTTTTATATATATATATATATATTTTTATTTTTTTTTGCCGAAGTAAATGACTTTGATTACATCTCTTTGGTAATGTTTTGATTCCATTTAATAAAAAAAAAGTTACCAGTTTATAATTGTCTGCGCATGTGTTAAAACTAGTCAAATTTTTCGCCTCGCCTCGTCCCCTGTGACGTGGCATGTCACCGCCCGTTGAATCGGCGAATTAAAAAAACCAAAACATATCAATATGGTAATTGTAAGTTTAATGCTTTTGAAGTGCAGGATATCTGTCACTATGAGACCGCACTCGAATTTCCTCCGTCAATCAAATGATACGTGTAACTTGACCTTGTAATATAAATAGTAACAAATGCGGCCTTGACCGTTGATCACAGGCGCACTGTGTGTTATACCTAAGCGAATTTTTAAAAAATCATTCCTTATCATTATCAGAATTCGACCTACAACAGTGATGACGTGTATATTATATATATACTGGAATATTAAGAAAATGATTTGATTTCACGTCACGTGCAAGTTAGTCACAGTCACGTATCTTACTGGTAACAAAGCAACAACAAACTTTTACAAGAATAATAATTTTTTAAAAATTTATTTTTTTATTTAATTATATAAAAACCATTGTCGATTCTCGATACAAACCTTTATTTTCTTTTCTAAAGATATTCGTTTATCTTAAAAAATAAAATGATTAATGCATCAGAAAATGAATTAAGTTTAATAATAATATAACATGCACTGCGAAATAATGACGATTAAAGCCCACTAATGTGTTTTTCGAGTACCTCTGGTGAATACATACTTGATAGAGACGTGTCATTACCGTGTCAAACTAATTCACACGCGGATCAAACGTGAAACAAGATTTAAAAAATTACACAATAGCAGGAAGTCTCGAGGAAAGCGAGATTTCGATGCTTTTTTAACTAAAAAAGCGAGTGTGCGTCGCTAGGCGAAAGAGGTGGATCGAGCTAACCGACGTTAAGTTGCAAATTTGGCACTCTTTTGAGCTCAAAATATTAGAGCTCGGCGTCTTAAAAAAATCGAATTAACCGATGAAAAAATGCAAAGGCAAAGAGAATTTGGCGGTTCAAAAAAAAACGTCGACTTAATAGAGCTGACGAGTTAACCGGGCTCGAGTTAAGTGGGCCCCACTGTATATTAAAAATGTTATTTTATTTTCCCCTAACTCTACTAAGAAGGCAATCGTTTTGTGTAACAAAATGTGCCTATAAGTATAAGATATTGTCAGTAATGCATTAAATGATGACTTTGTTATTTTAGGGTAGAACTTGTCCACACACATCTACATTATAATGTTAGTATTTAGCAACACTTTTTGTATATTACAATTTGGGATTCAAAGCATATGGACAGAGCTTTTCAAAAAGCTTAGGTTGAACAGAATTATATGGTTTCAGCTTTTCAAAAAGCTTAGGTTGAACAGAATTATATGGTTTCAGTTGTTCGATAGTTTTGATGTGATAACCCATCTTCAATCATAGTCACACTGAGCTTTATAATGTAGATAACTCGATCTGATACATACATTAGGCTGACTCTCAATAGAATATATACATGAACTCAATTAATTGTTTTTAATGACTTTCCATGTCAATTTTTATCAAAATAGGTGGCTGTTTTCCTGCACAATTTATCATTTGAAGATAGGAACCAGAAGTTACTTGCTAGTAGTTACTTAGTCTATAAGTAAGTTGGTAGTTATTTTCTTTATCTGATATTCTTATATGATGCAATAGTTGGCTCAAATTCCTTCATGTGTTCTTAACTGTAGTTTAAAGTTTTAGAACATGTATTCAAACGTTTTCTTATTATTCCCTCTGTCTCTGAATACACAGATTTCTTATCTTGAGCTTGCATAGTAACTTTGGGGGATTGAGGCAGCTGGCCTTGGATACATTTGCCAATTTGTCTTGTGAGGTAAGAGTGGTTGCATATCTGTTTAATATGTATGAAGGGAAATTTAGGTTAATGTTCTGCTAATTAAATATGCCCTCAAATTAAACATAATTTAAATTTTATACTTAATACTTATAAATATACCTATAATTATACTTTGTTTCTAATTCCCTAGGTTGAGATTGATGCTTTAGGAACTGGTAGTTCCAATTTGGTACTTGATCTTCTAAATGATGCATTGTACTCAGAGGACAGATTTTTTTTAGTTAGAGGTAGGTTCCTCTTAATTTACTAATTCGAGTCAATGAATTTGCAGCTGCATATTTTAAATTTTGTAGTTGAAACAATAACTACCATTATAACTAAATTTTTGGCTCTCTGTAACTGTAATTTCCAAAGTTACAACCAATCAAAATGCTTTGTTTATTGAAAGTTTAATACTAATGCGCAAAAAATGCTGAAATCCCATTAGTAGCTTAGGAAAACACCATTTTTAAATGTGACTTAAGGATTGCAAGTTTGGGTCATTTATGATGTTTTGGGAAGTTATATTTATCTAAATCTGGAAAAATCCAGCATTCCATTGATAACAAGTACGACACAGTCATGCGATTCCAAGTACATGAATCAAGGCAGTAAAAATACAGTATATTATATTAAAAATTTTTTAAAAATTTATTATTTAAAAAAAAATATGACTTAGAAACCCATTTATGGGGTTAGCAAAATCATATTTTAAAATAAAAAGAAACCCGGTTGTGTCATCAGCCTTGGGAATGGCCTGGAAGGGGTTGAGATAACGGATGATCGAGTTAAACGGAAAAATATATTCTCAACATAAAATGGCAGGAAAAAGTTCCAGACACCTAAGTATTTGTCCAAGCAGGACTACCCTTAATTTAGTATATTATTGAATTAACGTTTAAAGCCCCATATGGTTTTCTGTAAACTTCCGCCTCAGTCCTGTAAGGATTTCACGTTTATTGCGATCAACGGGTTATGAATTTAAAAAAATTGCTGAAAATGTATTTATATTATTATTGTCATACTGACTTCATCTTTTAGGATAAGAATGGTTATTTTATGTATCCAAAAGACCGTCTTGAGTTTAATACTATTTTTGCTTGTGGTTTAGTACTATTATTTCTACTAAAAATTATAGCAAAATCACATCTTCAGTAAACACCACCACAAAACTTCGCGAAACGAGCGAAAACATTAGCGAAAGCAAACACCGTCATTTCAGGAGGTCGACTAAAGCTTCTCTCACTAAATGAAGAGTTTCTACTTTCTATGATTTCATTACTAAAGAGAGCGCTATCGCTTTACCGTGCTTTGGTTCTTTAAACGTTTGAATTTATTGTAGCGTCTGGAGCTTCCAAAATTAACATAAGCTTAGCGCCATAAAAAGCAACAAGATTATGACAGACATATATATCCTAGCTCTACGACATTCATCTGTTAACTATGCATAAGAATATTAATTTTAAAAAAAAAGATTTTGAATTTCTATTTTAAAAAATAAACTTAGGATTGATTAAATATTAAAAATTTAGGATAGAAATGTAGGTGAAGATGTCTACTACGCTGAATGTGTGCAAAAATATCCCAATTGTACTACAGTGGGACCCGCTTAAGTCGACGGCCTCGGGGTATGAAAAATCGTGCCGAGATAACCGATCATCGAGTTAAACGAAAACCAATATGGCGGCAAAATATTAACATGCGCTTAAAATTTCTTTATATACATGATGTGTGTTAATTAGTGATGGGACGATTAATCGGAATTGTATCGGAATATCAGGACCCATTTCTTCACTCTTTCCTATGGTTGTTAAGACCGTTAGTTTTTAAGGACCATTTAAATATAACCCTTTGTCGCGTTAGCGCAGTTTTTTTCCCTAGTGCATAACTACATGTATAACGAATTCATATACTCCTGCCCGCCACACCGCGCCAGCGTAGGGTCCGCTGGTGACTTGCGTGACTTTTCTTACAAGCTACACAAATAAATAACCCACCCTGTCCGTCCCCTCAGCTTACAATGGACTCGGAATTCCTTCGGTAACTTGAGTGCTAATCGGACTAACCAACAACAATCATTAACAATGGTGTGGGAGATTGAGAGTGGGGGTGGGTAAACTGTAGTCTGTTATATTATATATTTTAAAATCTGGGGAGCCTTGTTTACAGTAAGCACCCTATGAATTTTCGTCCCATCACTAGCGTTAATAAATAAGAATGTACATGCAAATGATTTTGGAGGATTTTTTTTACACAAAGGCGTTGCTGTTATTTTTTGTTTATCATGACCTATATATGACTCATAACAAAGCGAACTCTTCTCTATAAAAGTGTACAAAAATAAATTAGGAACTCCTTTTGAACCTTCAACTTTGATACATTTTAATTAATTCTAACCAATAGTTAAATGGCTTTTGCACACGGCCACTTCTTATGAATGAAACAATGAGAACAAAGCAGTAGTATAGAGTCAAAATGAGGTTGAAGGATGAATGGTTGCCAATGACAACAAGTCTGCACACAGTACATTTTGTTATTCCATACGAAACGAAATGTTTTAGACATGCGATTCTGCGTTCATCTTTGCTATTGGAGCAATTACGTAATACTCAGCATCACTTACGCGGCCGATTGCCGAGTATCTCCGAGTATACGAAAATCGTCCGATGCCGAATAGCCGAACCGATCGGTTCAGCCCTATCGATAAGAACATTTTCAAAAGCTGGTGATTTAAGTTAGTAACACAGCGCTGTGAGCAAGCGGGCTGTGACATCACCAGCGAGGCAGAAATTTTATTCCTTCACTTGGTTATAAAAAATCACATCTAACATTTTCAAAAGCTGACGATTGGTCATGGGGATCGAGATAACCAACACTAAGTGAAGTGGCAAATTTGACCCTCTTTTGTGCTCGAGGGTTAGGCGACTTAAAATAACCAAATTAACCGATGAGAAAATGCAAAGACAAAGAGAGAATTTGGCGGTCAAAAAAAAACCAACGTCGACTTAATAGAGCTGACGAGTTAACCAAGGCTCGAGTTAAATGGGTCCCACTGTATAAAATAGTCTTTTTTTTAAATGAGTTCCATCATGGGGATCGATATAGCTGACATTTAGTGGCAAATTTTGCAATCTTTTATGCTAAAGGTATAAGGTTGGGTTAAAGTAAAGAATCAATATAACCGATAAGAGAATGTTAAGAAAGAGATAATTAGGCATTTCCCTTCAAAACGTATTAATGGGGTTGACGAGTTAACTGAGGTCGAGATAGTTGGTTCTACTTCATTTTCAAATATCTTCTGATGTTTAATGTTATTTAAATTTAACGAGAAACCTCGAAATGTTTGAATATTTTTTTAAAAAACGATTTCTTAACTGCATCTCCTCTTAAGGCAGGCAGAAACCTAGACTTTAGTAAACGTTTTTCAATAATATCTTATCTGATATTAATTGTGTGAGGCATTGATTGCTCCTTTCAAGGGAAACAAAAATAAAAACTAATTTGTGATGATTCTGTTTCTAGGATTAGAAATCCTTAGTAAAGTGAGTCAGTTGACGTGTAACGAAGGAGCACTTTTGGAACATTTAAAGGAAGATGTGTATGCTAGGCTGATAGCTCTTCTTACAGTTCAAGATATACAGTTGATTGTTCACACACTAGAAGCACTATACAAGCTTTCTAAGATTGGAGAGCCATTCACCACAAGGATAGCAAAGGTTCATAAAGCCATAGGTGAGAATTGGATATATGTCATCAATACCTAACAAATGCATGCAGTCACACATTCTTTTGTGCCATTTATGAGTTAATTGCCATTACCAAATGAGTGACCAAAATGGAATCATCTTTGAAAATTATTTATCTTTCAGATACCCTTGTGAGTTTAATTACCATAGAAGCACAGTCTTTTGGGCCAGGATCTTTAGTAGGAATAAAGGTTGTTGAATATGTTCCCCCTGCTCATGTTACTAGTGAAGATGGGGATAACATGAGAAAACCAACTACTGTCATTCAGCCTATCAACCCTGATTCTGTCAGTAAGTTAGTTGTGTGCTTAAAATGTACTTTTCAAAATGATTTACCATTTTCACCATTTTTATTAACTCTACCTGATCTTTAAAAAAGAATATATATATATATATCGCAATAATAAGAAGGCGCTTTGATGTCACTGTCACTCATGTCTTGGCTCTGGTACGCTGCCCTGCATCTTAACTGTTGACAAACTTGCCGTATATCAGCCTATAAGGCGACCCCTGATTTTTTAAAGATTTTCATGTGTTAAAAAGTCGTCTTATACTCTGGAAAGTACGGCAAATTGTTTAAAGGTTTGACACACCAAAAAATGAACTGCTGCTAATTGGCTTATATGGACAAATTGCAGTTAACGGGTCTATATTAAACAGGAGCAGTCCTGATTTTGAAGACCAGTAATATTTACTTTTCCTGCCATCAAAGATTGTTTGGATAATTTGATTAAAATCCTAGTCTTGTTTTCTTCTTTACCACCACACTGACAGATATCTATCAGGTTCCTGCCAGTTTACACAGCCAGATGGGTGGTGCACCTGACAGTGGGGGTGGAGGTGGTGGAGGTCCAGGAGGAGGAGAAATTTCAAAAGTTGTAACTCCAGTGAAAGAACCAGTCACTGATATACAAGCCACTACATCAAGCTGGTAAATTAAATAGCACTGAAATTGGTACCTTTTTTATGTTTTTTTTTAAACCCTTATTTGGTGAAGATTCTTCCACTTTCTATCTCTATATGGGCAAGTATATTGTCACATTTATGGTTGTGTTAGTAAAGGGCGCTATGTGCTACTGAGTTTAAATTAAACTTTGGACTTATTACGTTTGTGTGGCTTTAACATTTTTACTACTGAGACCAATCTGCTCAAGAAAGCAAGAACTACTTGCATAGAACAATCTACCCTTGTTTTTGAAGACCGTTTAAAAAAATATATGATTAACCGCTTGTTGGTTGTGAGGTATTTTTCCTCAAGTCCTCAAAATTCATGAGAGAATGTAATGAAGTTAGCAATATTTCCCAACAAAATAAAAATTGTAAATTTAAAAGATTGTACTCTGTGTTAACATCAATGCTTCCTTTGACCTCAACAATTCCTACACAGGTTGAATGCTACTTATGAGCTCAAGAAAAAAAGCAAAGTGAACCAAGTTGAACTGTTCTCTGACTATTTACAGTTTTGCAGAAAGTTTCAAATCCACAATGCTATGTCATCTGCTGAATTTTTACATCTGGTCAAGTATGTTCTAATGATAGCGTTTAAAATTTTTTTAAATTAATATAATTTATTCAGTCTTTATTATTCCACATTACCTCTTGTTTTTAATGAAATGTCCATTTGAGACTGAGGTACTTTTTTTCATATCAAAGTTTTCTTTGGTTTCAGGGTGATATTTCACCAATGTGAAGTACTCAGCATTAATAGAAAAAATGGAGACAAGGATGTTTTCTTAGAAGGGCTATGTAAAAGACCAACCCAGAAACCTTTTGCAGTGACAACAATGCCCCCGGAAAAAGGTAAAGAGTTTGTGAATTTTAAAAATAATTCTATATTCATGACTCATCTTTGTCATGTATATATTACGTCTTTATAATCAATCCATTACATTTTTAAAGTAATCCTACAGGAATATAAAACTTAGTTAATTATTACATTTAAGTTTACTATTGTTGGCTTTGGGAGATTTATTATAATGCTAAAGAATTACACATGAAAAGCTTTTATGAATGTTTATTCCTGAACATTTGCTAGCTTTTTTCTGTTCACAAGTTGTGAATTAAAGAATTGCTTGAATAAACTTATTTGACTGCCATAAAAATTCCATTTCAAACCAGGATTTTATTGAAATATCTTTTTCATTTTTAAAAGTATTAAGCTAAATCAGAATCTTTTGTGTCTATAAAAAAACAATTGATTGATATAGTAACTTTAAAGGTTAAATAGTGAAAATGGCTTTGTGAACTAACAGTCTAGATGGATATAGTAACTTTTATGCTTAAATAGGGAAAATGGCGTTGTGAACTAAAGGTCTAGACCAAAGCTTTTAATTCCCTCATGTCAAAGGCTTTGCTTTTATTTATCTTTTTAATTAAAACGTTTTCTTTGTGTGTGCTTTTTTTCTAAATGATTGATGCTGAAATCTAAGTATTGTAAAACTGTTTGTTCCAAGATGTTTTAGTGCTGCTCAAAGTGATCGACTGTCACTTTCAGATAGCTTTACCATGCATTTGTGGCTTTTTAAAACAAAAAATAACAGTTTTTTTGTGTGTATACTTGTAGTAAAGAAGTGTAATTAATCATGGAGTGCTGCGTCTCAATTTATATTTTTATATTTATCATTTCTTTTGTACATTACTTTATGTTCAACTGGTTTTGAGTGTCTCTAATTACTGAATACAGTGAAGCACAATTTATGTAAATATATTTTAAATCAAAGTTGATAAAAAGTAGAGAAAAGTGAATTGATTCAAATATATAGTTTTTTGTGTGAAATGTTGAAAGCAGATAATTTTCTTACTTTCTCCTAAAGCAAATGAAAATTCTGCAACTTTGCAAAATGGATAATAGTTCAATGATTTTAAATACCTTTTTTAACACTAGAAATAAATGAAAAAATATATTAGGATGCTAAAGTTATACCATTGACTTGATATTTTGAACATTTGTTGTTCTAAATTCTATCAAAGTAAAATGCCACAATCTCTAACGGTAAGACTATACCGCAAAATGTTTTTAGTTTTATGAGCTAAAGGAATAGTAATTATAAATTAGTATTGTAGTCAAAAGTTCAATTTGATTAACATTTAATTTTAAAAGGTGCATTCGGAATAATTTCCCCCTTATTAAACCCGCTGATGAGGTAGGCATCAAGTGTGGAAATTATTTATGTCTCTAATCAAATTTATATTTGATATTGTGTTCACTTATTTTTGTTTTTGTTCTTAGCCAGTAATACTCTAGGCATGATCATTAAAATATACCTTATTCTTGAGAAGAACTTCTCTTCTGCCTCATATAATAATGCCTTTCAGGCATATATTTCATTTGTACACAATACTTGGAAATCTATTTCCCAACAAGGCAGAAGGTTGTTACTTCATTTGATCATTTAGCATTGTAACTTTGTATCAGTGTCAAACTGTAGCATTTGTTTTTGTTTCTTGCTTTCAGTGCGTAATCCCCTTAGTGTGAATGTAAGCCCCAAACAGACCCCAACTCAGCTGGTAGAATCTTTAGCTCACACGCCAACATTACGACAGCGACTTATGGAGCCGCCACGTGTATCATTACATCCCCAACTTAATCATTCAGGTGCCACATCTTCATCATCACCACTCTCAACATCTACTCCAGTGCAAGGATTCTCAAGACATCAAAACAGCTCACAAACAGGCTCAATTAAAGGGACACCTAATCAACAGGGAAAAGTTATGAAAAATGGTGGCAAGTCTCTTCCAGCACAACCTATTAAGAGAGGCCAGACGTACATGAACTCTGCAAGCTCTGCAGCAGACAACAATCCATCAGCAGTAGGCAATCTACAAGGTAATCAACAGTCATCTCAATTGAATAAAGGAGTATCTACTCAAAGCTATTCACAGACAATACATTCAGCCAGTGCTCAGTCCTTTCCATCAATCAGTCAAGCACTTCAAATTGAACAGGGCACCACTAATGATGCTTTGTCTGTTAAAAGTTTACTGGCTAAAAAACTTTCTCAGGGTGTATCTGACCAAGATGTATCTTTAACTACTGGAATCACTCATAATTCATGTCAGTCTCCGAAAGCTGCACACAGTGTACCCAACAATTTCTCACAAGGGAGCTGTGTCAATAGTGTGGCTTTAAGTGCTAGTCAAGCCACCCTAAACAAACCAAGCCGTCCAGTTCCCTCCAGCATCTCATCACCAGTCTCACAAACTACATCAACAATGCAGTCTTCATCATGTGTCACACAGACATTCAATTCTCACAACTACATCAACTCTGCTATTGTTACTAATAGTAACATGCAGTTGACTGCACAGAATTGTTCAAATAATGTCATCTTGCAACAAACTACCAATCAAAACTCTAATATATTGGTGCAGCAAAATAACCCTACTGCACTTCAAAGCTCGAACTTGACTTTTGTTCAGAGGAGTTCAACCATTCCTTGTGTCCAAAATAATACATTTTCATTGGTGCAACAAAATCCTAGACAAACTGATAATTCTCAGAACTCAAATATATCTATTGTTTCCCAACAGCAACCTGTTTGTATGCAGTTTGTTCAGCCAAATTCCACCAATGGGACTAATGTATCAATGGTTCAACAAAATGCACCTTGTGCAATAATGCCCAAAACAATCGGGACAGGACAGATGCATAATAACTCAGTGGGCTCAATGAACCCCCAATGTTATGCATCGTCACCTCTATCATCTCAGCCACAAAATATCCCAATCAATCATATGATCAGAAATCCCTCCAATATTCTTGTAACCAATCATCAAACAGGCAGCTCCCATAATAGCTCAAATGCTTTGACCCTAACTTCCACTGCAAACTTGCAGTGTCCTTCTGTCACACAGACGATATCTTCTCCAGCAGTAGCAGCTTTACTTTCATCCACACCACAACAAGGATCTCAGATGATTATATCATCACCTATGATAGCCGGTGGGTCGGTGGTGCAGGGTGCACAGTCGTTACCTGTTCAGGCACCCACCACTGTGGTCATCCAGACCCCACCTGGCACCATAGTGATGCCATCAAGGCAGCTTTTAGTTCAGGGAAATGGCTCAGCGGCCTTTGGATCTATACAGCAAGGAAACCATACTGGCACAGTATCTTTTATTGTACCTTCCCAATACAGACCAGGCTCATCTGTGACGGTTCAGGGCCTCAATATTATACCACAGGGAGGTGTTAACATGGTCCCTTCACTTGCATTAGCCAGTTCTAGTACACAGGCCCCAAATTCAAGTTTTTCAGCTCAAACTCAGAATATAATTCAGATGACACAGACACCACAGACAACTGCAGCTAATCAGCTTGGATCCAGGCAGATTGTGCTTGCACAAAACCAAACTATTCCCATTGGTGTGCCACTTGGTAATTTTGTAAGGAACAGCTCTAACATCTGTTTGGCACCCCAGCAACAGCAGCAACACAGTTTCGTTATCCAGTCTTCTACTACACAACCTATACATCAGTCATCTGCCTCTAGTGTTGGTTTGACGATGAACATTGCACAGTCTCAAGCTAACGTGCAGGCCATTAATATTCCCACACAACTTACTGAATCTCCTGTCAGATCTGATTTAAGTTACCAACAGCCCCAACAACAAAATATAAACTTAAACATTTCCTCGTCGGTTGTGACTGACACTTTAATACAACAGCAACAAAATGTGCTGTCCTCTCAGTGCAATGGTTTAACTCATGAAGTAAATGGCTTTTTAGGTTCTCCAGAATCAGTTTGTAGTGATTTCCCCCCTTCACCGTTATCCACTGGAATTAATTCTGAAAGAGATATTCATAATGGGAAGGTTTTAGATATTGATAGAGTTGTGTTAAAAAAGAGTGATATTGGCAAAGTAGTTGAGAAAGCCAGTAAAATAAATGGGTATGTCCACCTTGTGGAAAATCCTAATATTGATATTGCAAAGTCTGATCAAACAATTGAATCTGAAACTTTAGTTACAAAAACCAACAGTTTAAGCACAGATTCGCAAGGGAATATTTTTATTAATGGTTGTTTACCTAGTGTCATACAGGCCTCAAATATTATAGGGCATCAGACAAACTTTTCAGGTGCGACCAATAATAGTAATAATACAAATGTATCCAATAACAATGGTGTTCAGCAAACTCAATATGTTGTCCAACAGCCTGGAGGTAACATCTTGACACACAGTATGCCACACGCACAGCATCAACCAAATAATGTGCAGCTTCAGTTAACTCAGCATCATGTTCAACTTCAGTTTCCCCAGCAACAGCACCTTTTGCAATTTCAACCATCAGTTCAACAGTCACAAGGCAATCAAATAGTTTCGACCCAACACCAAGCATTGCCTCCACAGCAACAGAGACCAGTTCAGCATGTGTCCATTGCTCAACAAACTGTTAATGTTCAGCAAAAGCCCAAAATCTCCACTTTATCAAGCCAGGCATCTGTCAATATGTCTCAGCCAGGTAGCACACCTCTGAGACAAGTTTTTAATTGTGAAAACTCCAAGGATAGTGATACCAGTAATGACAGTGTTATTTCCTCCTCTGATCCTGCTGACAAAATGATCTCTGCTGTTCAGACGCCCACATCCAAGAAAACACTCAAAGGCAAGCCGGAAGTTACTTTGGTTCAAGAAATCCTACCACTTCGACAGAAGAAAAAAGGTGACATAGTCACAATAAGTAATCCCACTGCTGGATCAGGCCCATCTCAGAAGGCTGTGCAGATTCCTCTAGAATATATGTGTGAATGGGCCAATTGTCGCAGGTGAGTGGATTATATCAATTGTGGTAGGTTTGTCCAAAAAAAACCTTAATAATTAGAAATGTTTCCATAACGTTTTTTGGCTAAGTTTATGTTATAAATAAAACTGGGGAAAGTTGTTTTAGGTTTTAAATACTAGGTGAGACAAGATGCTTTGATTTCTAATTCAGGATTATTTGCCCTTAGTTATCAGGATAAGAATAATTAATTAATTTTTTTAAAATGATTCCATACTTTGTTCAACCATTAAACACTAGCGTATCACCCGTCAAAAATGGCGGAAGTTTTCAGCTGAAATCTATTTATTTTATAAAAAATGCACTTTTTTTAGGGCGCCTCAGGCGCCGACCTTTTTCAAAAGCCCAACTAACTTGTCCTTGTTTGATAAATACGAAATATTACACTTTCTGAAATGTACATAAAGTATTTTATAATAGGGGTTGTAGGGCGCCTACGGCGCCCCCGTTGTTTTTTTATTTTATAATTAACCATCATCAAATCCTCTTTTTACATTGATCCCTTTTCCAAAATTAAAATATGAGCTAAAACAATGACGTCATATATTTTTTTACAGCGCATCTTTAATTTACACACTTTTTTGATGCATTGGTGCAGTAATTTGGTGCGCTGCTTTCTAAAATTAGTAGCGTCACGGACAGACACTACAGACGTGACATTGCAAATTATATTGTTTAATTATTCATGTTTCAGGAAAACCATATCATTACAGTCGAACACACTTACCTCGAGCTCGGTTAGCTCGACCACCCCACTAACTCGACCCTTTTTTATGGGAACCGCCAAATTTTCTCTTTGTCTTAGCATTTTCTCATCGGCTAATTCGATTTTTCTAAGTCGCCGAAACCTTATATCTCGAGCACAAAAGAGGGCCAAATTTGCAACTCAATGTTGGTTAGCTCGATCCTCGTCGGTTCGTATAGCAATGCACTCTCTGGCATTTTTAGTTCAAAACGGTGTTGACATCTCGCTTTCTTCGAGACTTCCGGCTATTGTGTGATTCTACGAGATTTCAATAAAAATTACCGGATGTTATTATCTTCTTTCACTTTCCATCCGTATGTGAATTAGATGTATTCACCCGAGGTTCCCGTAAATCGCATTAGCTGTCTTTAATCCGTCATTATTTCGCAGTGCATGTTATATTATTATTAAACTTAATTCATTTTCTGGTGCATTAATCATTTTATTTTTTAAGATAAACGAATATCTTTAGAAATGAAAATAAAGGTTTGTATCGAGAATTGACGGTGGTTTTTATATAATTAAATAAAAAAATTATTATTCTTGTAAGAGTTTGTTGTTGCTTTGTTACCAGTAAGATACGTGACTGTGACTCGTGACTGTGACTAACATGCGCGTGACGATGAAATCAAATCATTTTCTTAATATTCCAGTACATGTATATAATATTATTAATATACACGTCATCACTTTTGTAGTTCGAATTCTGATAAGGAATGATTTTTACAAAAAATCGCTTAGACTTAGTTGCCGGCCGAGGTCTAACACACAGCCCACAGCGTGCTGTGATCAACGGTCCAGGCCGCAATAGTTTTATTTATATTACAAGTTTGATTGACTGAGGAAATTCGAGAGCGTTCTGATAATAACAGATATCCTGCACGTCAAAAGCATTAAACTTAAAATTACCATATTGATATGTTTATTTAATTTATTTTTTTTAATTCGCTGATTCGACGGGCATTGCAAACGCGAGCGGCTGTGACACGCGCCATGGGACAAGGTGAGGCGAAAACTTTGACCTTTTAACGCATGCGCAGACAACTATAAACTGGTAACTTTTTTTTTATTAAATGGAATCGAAACATGACAGACGTAATCAAAGTCCTTTACTTCGGCATAAATATATGTATATATAAAAAAATTATATATAAAAATTCCTGATTAGTCATAACTTTTCCCGACTTTCAAGGCCGAGAAATTTTTTTAAAGAATTCCCCACTTTTCCCCGTTTTCCTGAGTGGGAACCATGGTTATATTTAAATTTTAAACGATCCTTAAAAACGAACGGTCATTACAACCTTAGGAAAGAGTGAAGAAATATTAGGGTTCCGATACGATTCCGATTAATCGTCCCATCACTAATTAACGCTAACTAATTAATCATGTACATAAAGAAATTTCAAGCACATGTTAATATTTTGCCGCCATATTGGTTTTCGTTTTAATTCGATCATAGGTTATCTTGACGCCATTTTTCATACCCCAACGTCGTCGACTTAACCGGTTTCAACTGTACTAAATTTGTGTCCATTTTGCAATCTACTAAAAGGCTCTGGGCCAACCCAAATTTAAAAACATTACCATGGCTTATTATGAGTTTACTTTAAAATGACTTTCTGCTTCTTCACAATTATCTTAATTTATGGGTTTAAAAAAAAGATCTGGTATAATTTATTTATTTTTTTATATTGTAATACACTTATACTTATATACTTGTTTAACTATATTTCCTTATAATGTCCATAGGTGTTTCTCTAGTTCTCGTTTGGTGTTTCTTCATGTATTCAAACATCACATACCTAAACTTGCTGAATCATCATGTCAATGGACTTCATGTGAAAAACTTGTACGCAAGAGGTGGTCTCTTGTCTCACATGTTCAGGTAATTATTCACTGGAATTTCTTTTGTAACATTCAAATTTTATATGTAGATTTTAAGTTTCTATACTAATGTGCAAAAATAAATAAAACGCATGAAAATGTTATTTGATGTGGTACAACCAACTCGGAAAGGAAATCTAGATAACTTGTTTAGCACTGTTGGGGTACATTGATATCTTCTGGTTTTATTAGTTGTGGAAAATACAAGGGCTGATATGTGCATTAATAAGGACTCGCGCTATTCAAAGAAATATTCAACATTTTAATGATAAGGTGTTTGAAATTTTTAATCATTGATACTAGACTTGTGTATACAGCTTTTAAGAGCATTGTCCAGGTGCTAAAATATTTATATCAATGTAAATAATACATAATGGTTATACTTATTCTAATATTAAGAGAACACATTAAAAAAATCATGTGTTTCAAGAACATTAATAAATATGTAATGTGTTCAAAGATTCTGCAACTAATGCAGTAATAATAACCAGGTGACCCGAATACTGAAAATAAGCAGTTTTTATGCATTTATAAGATCAGTTATTTAATATCTTCAGTACATTTATTGTTCATCTTGAAATTTAACCTATAAGTTATATAATTATTTTCATTAAAAATAGTACACTATATTTGATTAATTTGTTGATATATTTACAATTGGTTGGAGAGAGAACAACAAGAGGTAAGGATTTCTCTCCCCCCGAACCACCACCTTATACTCACACATTCATGGAGTAAACCTTTTGATAAAAACATCGCTGTTCATATTAGTGGAAATTAAGGTTGTTAACGGTTAACCGGTCCTCAGATCAGGACCGGTCCCGTTTAATTATGATCGGTTAACCGTAATTTCAATTAGTCTGTATTGGCTTATTACCCGGAGTTAATTTTTTGTTGCGTTACGGCAGAATACCAGAGCCAATGTGCGAGCGACCGTGACATTAAAGCATTTTCTTAATATTCTAATATTTAAATAATATAAAATTACAGGTCATCACTGATACTGGAGTTCGGCTAGAGAACGATTTTTTAAAAAAAATTCGCTTAGTTGAGAAATATAGTACGAGAGCTAACACACAGTGCGGCGATGTCAAAATGTGAACAACGGTCAAGCCCGCGAGTGTTACTATTTATATTACAAGAGGAAAGATACGCCAAACAGTACAGTGTTTTCCGGTCCTCAAATTCAATTTCGGTTTTATATCGACAGTTTTCCTGCTAAGTATGTGCACGTCAAAGGCATTTGACTTAAAAATACCACATTTTTATAATATTTTGATGTTTTCTAAAAATTTATTTCGTGTGCGTTGAAAATGAAGCACAGTGCATGAGATCTGAACACAAGTGCGCGGTGACGTCACATGTTCTTTAAGTCACCATCAGATGGCGCGAGTCGAAAATTTGATACACACTCTCTTTGTTGGTTCTAAAAAAATTAAGGTAAAATGCGGACTAGACAGTAAAATTGTCTTTTTTTAACGGTTAACCGGTTGGCAAAAACGAATTGACTTGACAACATTTGATAACATGCCATTTTAATACTTTAAATACATAAAATTAAAAGTTCAATATTAATCATTACGGTTTACTTCTTTGTTAAAACGATTTTTAAAAAATAAAATAATTCATTTTTTCTTTTTTTGAATTCGCTGTTTTGACGGCAGCGCGACAAATGTGAACACTAGCGTCGGTACATAACAAGGTCTTGGATGTGAAATCAGATGACACGGGGCGAAAATTTGATGCATTCTCTTGTTGTTTCACAAAACATAGTAAAAATACGGACAGACGGTTGAGCGGTCTGTCTTAACAACCTTAGTGGAAATGTTCATTTTAGTGGAAAATGTTTCCCTTTTAAAAATTGGCATATTTGAATTAAATATTTTATCGATCAATACTTAAAGATTTTCATTTCTGTTTTTAATATCTGCACCTCTCGTATACTTCAGGACCATCATTGTTCTGAAATGGCAATGCGAACAGCATGTCAGCGTAGGTATACAGCCAGTCAGCAGCAATCTAAAGGATCTACACCAGCTCAAACTCCTGCACCCCACCAGCCAATGATTT
>CALYLW010000844.1:264776-283697 GCA_944989445.1 Ampullaceana balthica
GTAATTATAATTAAAGTCATAATCTAAGTGTAACTTTATTACTAATAAATACCAAGGCACATATTTGTATAAGGACCAAGGAAAACAATCAATATTCAAATAAATATATTTGTTAATAATTGACTACTATTACGCTAGGACTAGTGTTTACCGTAGTTACGACTATCGAATGACCGCTTACACTCATCTTTAAAAATGTTTAGGCTTATTTATTTAAGATTTAAGTCTTCGGAATTTAAATAATTTATTCAGCTGCAAATTCAATAAGCCCGTAATAGCTTTTTATCCCGGATTTCGTTTTTGTTGTGTTGAGCGACGGTGACTTCAAATCGCTTCTCCCTATTCCGGTATCTAAATAATATACACATCATCACTATTGGTCTACTTCGCCTACGGCTAAGGAATGCTTTTTTTTTAAATTTTAATTTGCTTAGTTGTCGAGGCACTGTACGAGCGCTTCATGTAAACCAGAGCGCTTCATGTAAACCAGAGCGCTTCATGTAAACCACGGTCAAAGGTCACGGCTATTACTACTAAGTGAACTCAAAGGGACGCAAGTTATGGAGTTTTCTAGTTAGGGATAATGAGGGTGGTGGGGGGAAGGCTAGAAGGCTTGACAGGTCTTTGATGTTTATATAAAAGGAAGCCTCTTGCTTTGACATACCAATAAAGACCGCCAGAAGAGACAACTTCCCTCCCCTCCCCCACTGTTATACATCTACAGTGGGTTGGGGGAAGGAACATTTTTCTTTTTAAATTGAGTCAGAGCAAGCCTTGGTAAATGGCCAGTGTAGCTCAACCCCACCTAAACCCCACCCTGTGGGGAGGGGGGGGGGATCGTCGTGTGCGCCGCGAAATTCAATAATTCTGGCAAGTTGACGAGTGAAACATAATATGGTATTTAAATTAATTCCATCTTATTATGACTGTTTACTCCGTTTTATCAGGACTTAGTCGGTATATTAGCTTATTACCCGGAGTTAATTTTTTGTTGTGTTACGGCAGAATACCAGAGCCAACACGCGAGCAAACGTGACATCAAAATCAAAGCGTTTTCTTAATAATAATATTCTGGTCTATAAATATAAAAATACACGTCATCACTGTTTGTGGAGTTCGCTAGTGACCGATTTTTAAAAAAAAATGTTTTCGCTTAGTTACCGAAGCATAGTACTAGAAGTAACAGCGCTGAGCAAGCGGGCTGTGTTGTCACCAGCAGACCCTGGTGAGGCAGAAAATTGGTCCCTTCCCTTGGTTATAAAAAAATCATAGCTAACATTTTCAAAAGCTGGCGATTGGTCATGGGGATCGAGATAACCAACGTTAAGTGGTAAATTTGATCCTTTTTTGTGCTCGTGTTATGAGGTTTCGGCGACTTAAAAAAATCAAATTAAACGACGAGAAAATGCTAAGACAAAGAGATAA
The DNA here is from genome assembly GCA_944989445.1 of Ampullaceana balthica. Lineage (NCBI taxonomy): Eukaryota > Metazoa > Mollusca > Gastropoda > Lymnaeidae > Ampullaceana > Ampullaceana balthica. Next base: position 266,202 of record CALYLW010000844.1, read on the forward strand.
TTTGGCGGTTCCAATAAAAAACGTCGACATAATGGGGTGGGCGAGTTAACCGAGCTCGAGCTAAGTGGGTTCGACTGTATTTATTTTCCAAATTTTTCTAGCACAAGTAAACAATTAAAATTTTATTTTATAAAAGTTAAACTAGTTTTTTTTTAATTTTTTTTTAAATTGGCAAAGATATGAAGAATATTTAATTAGAAAATTAATCTTAAATGTTAAAATTGGCTGACAACATTGTTGAAAAAAGCTTTGGAAGTGACAATAAAAAAAAGATAAGGGGGGAAAAAGGAATACTGCAAAATTTCTTTTAAAATTAGTTATATAAAAATAAGTTCAATCATTCTAAAGTTTATTTTTTAAGAAGTTTAATGTTGCTATACCATTAAAATCATTTTACTTTTAAGACATTAAATGTCTAAATTCATCACTTTAGTTTACAGTTGACATAATTTCATTATAGAATGTTTCTGCACTTGCATGTTTCATCTTGTCATGATTTTTATGTGTTAACTTTGAAACTTTGTATTGTAATTATTGTAAAAGGGGATAGTTTATGCAACTAATTCATATTTGACAATTTTTAAGATAATTTTTGGTTTATGAGTGGGGTGGAGTTGGGAACTGGGGAAAGAAATAAACTTTTATTTTAATGACAAGTTTGAGAAATAAGTTGGTGCTGATTTGATTCCCTAACATGTAAACTCTGGACTTATTCTCATAAAATTAGTTTTGGATTCCATTCAATTTCAGAGCCTCTGAAAAATAGAGTGATACCATCACAATGCAGTGCCATTTATATATCCCATTTGTAGGGGTACATCATACATTTAAGGCTGATACACAACTATCACACAATAAATGAATAGGAAATTATTTTGTCATATCCTTTCTTGTATTTAAATTAGGAACAAAGAGAAGGCCCAGTATCAAAGCATATCCGCCTGACTGCAGCTCTTATTCTCAGAAATATTTGCCACTTTTCATCAACAGGAAGGAGGTAAACAAATTTCTAAATATTCAAGTTTCTTGTTCCTTTCACTGGAAAATTAAACATTTTATGCTGTCCAATTGATAGAAATATGTTATACCTTTCAAAACACAATGTTTGTCATTTCCCAATCCAGATTTTGAAGAGTTATGTTGTTACTGCAGGCTTTGCTCTGTATTCTAGGCTATATTTGTGTCTACTCAGTGTGGTAGCAAGTTTATTGTTACTGTAGGCTTTGCTCTGTATTCTAGGCTATATTTGTGTCTACTCAGTGTGGTAGCAAGTTTATTGAGTTGTCATCATAAAATGAATTTTGTTGATTGTCTAGTGTCACAAATTATCAAAAGAAAGTTTGAAATTCTCTTTTTAGACTGAATGTGTTTTAATGATAGTTTCCAAGTTGAGTCCATGATAAGGTATCGTGTTAATAAATCAACTGTAATATAACCAAGAGTTTTTTGTGTGTCCTTTCAGGGCAATACGACGGCATGAACAGCAGCTCAGCTATAACACCATGAATGCTGTTGAAGCATCCACTGCCCTGTCTCACTGCTTATGGGAGATTATACAGTGTTGTGAACAAAAACCTACATCATTTAAACTTTAAGGTTTTTTTTTATGTCAAACTTGCCTGATTTACAAGAGATAGAAATTTAAATAAAATAAATAAATTGTGTTACATCAACTATGAAACTATGATGTTACAGTATAGTAAAATGGACTGCCTAGTTTTAAAAAAAAGTTCTCTGTCCAATTAATTCCTTAATTATATTTAACAAGTGCTCTTGGATTTCCTCAAATTGTTTTTATTGGAGAATTGATTGGAAGTAACCAAAATACTGGCATTCTTCTAGTTGAATTACACCTTAGAAAGTGTAGCTTAAGCATTTACAAAGACATAATTAGTGACAGCTGAGAAAGTTGTTGCAACTAAACTTTTATGCATCACTCCTGTTATTTTTGTAGTAGCTGGAAATAATTTTATTGACAGTTTAATTTAAAAAAATAAGTAAAGAAATCTTAAGATCATTTAAAAGAACTTATTTATCTTTGATAAATATTTGACAGCATGTCTATTGTTTCATGGCATTGAGAATAAAGACAACATAAAATAAAGCTCACGCTTCAGATTTCTAAATAAAAGTTTTAAAAATGTTGACCACTAATTTAAATATTTCTGTTGATACAATGAAGTGCTGCTAAACAAATAAAAGTGAATGACTCGATGATTCCATCACCTTAAACTTAAAGGGAATCAAGCTATTTCTTAAAAAAATTATTGATTGATATTTTGGGGGAAGAGGTGGACACATTTATCATTATTCATTTTAAATTAGGATGTGGTAGCTCATTTGCTCTTTTCACATAATTTTCTGTCTTGTTGTATTAAAAAAATACAACAGCCTTTTCTTATGTTAATTCACTACATTGCTCATAACTTTTATTTTTTAGCAGCCTATCTTTCTTATGAAATTATGATTTTCCCCTTTCTGACAGCAGACAAATTAAATGTAAGATTAAGTGAAATTAGGATATTTCCCTATTTAAAATGTTGGGTTTAAGTCTGATGCCTTGATGAAGAATTCTTTTTTTCCTTTTCAGTCATTTCATTTAAACATTTCAATGTGGATACTTTTGTAACTTATCTATAAAAAAAGTTTTACTTGAAACCTAAAATATTTTTCTGCATCATTTTCCTAGAGCTTGCTAGTGCATCAAGCTATTTTCCTTTGCACAATGAAAAGATAAAGATAAAAGCATTCCTATTGTAAATAATCATGAAAGTTTCTCATTGAAGATGTCTTTAATTTAAAATTATTATCTGGTAAAAATAGATAAACTAAAATAAAATTTGTCAAATGTTATTTAACTTTAAAAGTGCTTTCAGTTTTTTTAGCTAATTGGAAAGGATTTCCTGAGCCACAGAACTTGAATGTGAACTGGGGTCAGTAAATGGTCTTAACTCTCAGGTGGCTAGGTTTTATAATTGCCATGTTAGAATTTATGTCAGTATTGTAAATAATAATAATGGTCATGTTTAAAATTGAACATGAATTAAAGCACATTTTTAAAGAAAAAGTTGCTTTGCAATGCTTTAGTCTCTGATCAAACTAGAATGTCTGAGAAATAATTGCCTCTACATGAGGAAGATGTGGATCAAATTGTTTGCGTACATTGATGTTAAGACATTTATAGGATCCTCAATGGGAGTCAATGTTTGTCTGTGGCAAAGAAATGGAGATGATACAATGCTGTAAATGCTTGAGAAATTTGTCTGCTTGTTTGAGAGATCATTTTATGGGGAGATGGGCTTTTTGTGTAAATATCTTACAACCAGTGATGTACAGAGGCCTCCAATAGGGGAAATGGAATTTGTGATTTGGCACCTGTGTAATGTTAGGTAGTGTGTGGCTGGAAACATTCCTATTGTATAGCTATCCTTAATACAAGAAACATTATTGTATAAGAAAAAATTGACATCAAAATATGCATTTGAAATGACAACTGCAGACACCATATTGATGAGTTATGTAACGATTTAAGATAATGACAATAATTAAGATTGATTAAAAGTAGCTGGAATTTATTGAATTCATTTGAAATTCATTTCAAAATTTCTGATGTAATAGCTGTGCCTTTTAAGATAATTTTATAATTCTGGTGCTTATGTAGAATGGATAGCCACAAAGGAATGTTGCTTCATATTTCATCCTTGTATTTCCTGTTTTACATGTAATCTATGTATAGACTTATTATTTTCAAATAAACAAATGTTGACTTTAGTATAGTGTCAGAAGGAGGTCAAACTAAAGTATTTTTTGCAATAGAATAAAGCTATAGAGTATTTAAGTTCTTTTATTATGTATTTTAAGCCATGTCTTGATTTTAAAAAAGTGTTTGAAATAATATTATAAAGAAGATGAAATGTATAACTATTTCATGATTTCTTTTTAAAACCTTGTTCTTGTATACAAAATGAAAACACAAGCAACGTTAATTTTCACATTGACCTTTCAAATGTTTCTGAATGTGTTTGAATGATGAGTAAAACTGACAGACAGTAAGTTAACATTGATTGTAGTTTGTTGTGAACTTGTCCTAATAACAACACCATTAGAAATGGGGACCATGACCAGATCAAGTAATACAACATATCTATTGAGTTAGATGGAGGAACAATTTGTGTCTGCTTATAAAAATTATGCTATTGCTGTGCTATAAACTGTATACAAAATAAGTATGACTTGGCACAAATGTCATTATTTCAAAGCTGTTGACTTGAGAAAAATGTTGTGTGTCCCTTTGTGTCTGGCTTTTGATGGCCTGTGCTGGTACTTATCATGTGCTGCTGTGTGGCTCATTGATTGATATACCTTTATGTAGGCTCTAATTTATCACCGTGTGGCTCATTGATTGATATACCTTTATGTAGGCTCTAATTTATCACTTTCTATGTACACAAATGTTCAGTGTAAATAATTTTGGCTAAGTATTTTTTCATGAATGTTTGTAGAGGCAGACATTTCTACGGAATAAACTTTTCAAACAATTTGAACATGTAATATTTTTAATTCCATTGTAAACATTACATTGTGTCTTTGTAATAATGTCTTAGTTTTTTTTCTTTCTATAATCACAAGCTACATGCTGGCTCTTTATTTATACCACAGGCGAGCCTATATTATTGCAACAGGTACAGGAAAGCTACATTGGTAGCCGAACAAAATCTCTATGTTGTAATTGTACATAATGACCACATGCTGTGTATATATAGACATATATATACATGAATGCAGTTTAAGTTTATTAAAAGAAATGCTGACAGTTCTACTGGGGTTTCTGATGAGCATTTCCCAATACTCTAATTACTCAATGGGATGCTCTTTGTTGCTCCTATAAGTTTCAGAAAGTGTAGAAACCACTTTCTCAACAACAAAAATTAGGGAATAAATATATTTAAAAAAATAAATCAATGAGTATAGATTGTAATACTAAATGTCCTTATACAGATATGCTCCAAGGGTCCTCCTGCTAAAGGGACCATCAGCTTACAGTTTATCTGTAAGTGTTAAGATAGTTATTTGTATTGCTAGAATCCAACATTGTAATTATTCAAATGCGGGTCTTTATAATATTATTATATCAATCCTAAGCAAATTGTGTGGCTCAACAAATGAAATAAAAATGCTCTTTATTTTGATAAGAGCTGGTGAGCAAGTCTCATTTTGATCATTGCATGGAAACATTCATGTTGTACTTTGAAATATCATCACATCATAATATATTGTATGCATTACAAAAGCCATCAATAATAATTTCGTACTTTTAAATTCCATTTTTTTTTGCTAATATGATTCATGTTATTCCATTGTAATCCTTCATGTAATTGTTTCAATGAATTACATATGTTTACTGACTGTTCTGGCTTATATTACGTTATTTGAAAAAGTTTTCTTGTCCATTTTATTAAAATTCTCTATCTTTTTGTGTGTACCAGGTTTGGAGTGACTTCAACTTGTTTGTGTGTACCAGGTTTGGGGTGACTTCAACGTGTTTGTGTGTACCAGGATGGAAGTGACTTCAACTTGTTTGTGTGTACCAGGATGGAAGTGACTTCAACTTGTTTGTGTGAAACAGGTTTGGAGTGACTGCAACTTGTTTGTGTGTACCAGGATGGAAGTGACTGCAACGCAACTTGTTTGTGTGTACCAGGATGGAAGTGACTGCAACGCAACTTGTTTGTGTGTACCAGGTTTGGAGTGACTTCAACTTGTTTGTATGTGCCAGGATGGAAGTGACTGCAACTTTTTTGTGTGAACCAGGTTTGGAGTGACTTCAACTTGTTTGTGTGAACCAGGTTTGGAGTGACTTCAACTTGTTTGTGTGTACCAGGTTTGGAGTGACTTCAACTTGTTTGTGTGTGCCAGGATGGAAGTGACTTCAACTTGTTTGTGTATGCCAGGATGGAAGTGACTGCAACTTGTTTGTGTGTACCAGGTTTGGAGTGACTTCAACTTGTTTGTGTGTGCCAGGATGGAAGTGACTTCAACTTGTTTGTGTATGCCAGGATGGAAGTGACTGCAACTTGTTTGTGTGTACCAGGATGGAAGTGACTGCAACTTGTTTGTGTGTACGAAGTTTGGAGTGACTTCAACTTGTTTGTGTGTACCAGGTTTGACGTGACTTCAACTTGTGTGTACCAGGTTTGGAGTGACTGCAACTTGTTTGTGTGTACCAGGTTTGGAGTGACTGCAACTTTTGTGATGATTAAAGCTTAAGATTTAAATTTTAACTTAACTGGTTCAAAGATCTTGGCAAAAAAATGTTAAGATGCATGGATCTAAGCTAAGATCAAATGTCAAGAAAGATGTTAATAAATACTAGGGTCAGCCAGCTAAGTTATCTTCTAATAGTTCTAGTGTGGCATTCTAGTTTACCAGCAAAATTGCTTGCACAGCTTTCCCCAATATTATTTCATTAAATTATACTGTGTGTTGATGGCAGCATGAGAGCATCCAGGGAAAATGACATGCCTGGAAGTGGAAGGGTGACTAGAAGTGGCACGTTATGTACTCATGATAATCTTATTTCATTTTGTCTCTATTGGTGGGACACAGCAACCTCATTACAACTGATTCCAGAACAGAAGATTGTGTTGTACATTATTATAAGAATGCTCAGACTATGCTGCCCTATAGGTTAGTGATGCAGCATTCACAAGCCACGGCTATGAGGAGATTGTGTGCCTTTGTTTACCTAGACCTAACTAGTGTCAGGTACCCATCAGAACTGGGTGGACTCAGGGTCACCCTTAGCCATGGGCACAAACCCCTGCCTTCACAGAGATTTGAACCTGTGACTCTTTTTATGCAAGCCAAGCACGCATGCTGCTCGATCACCATGCCCCATGCATGAATTTAAGTTCCTTAAAGATCTACATTGTATGGTTTTAAATTTGTTAAAAATAATATCAATACAATCGTAACTGAGGCAATGTTACTAGACAAAGACACAATTATTGTTAAATGTGCTAGGTCAAGTTCTTTGGATCATGCTAAGAATTGATCACATATGTATCTAATTGTACAGTCTTCTTTATTAAATATTGGTGTGTTTTATCTTCTAACAATAGTACCTGTAAATGTATAGGGGGATTTAATTTACTCAGGACAACTGGTGGTAATGCCATTGTAGCTGGACAGCTGGAAGTAGTTCCATTGTCACTGGACAGCTGGGAGTAGTTCCATTGTGACTAGACACCTAGAATTAGTTCCATTGTCACTAGACAGATGGGAGTAATTCCATTGTGACTGGAAAGCTGGAAGTAGTTCCGTTGTCACTGGACAGATGGGAGTAGTTCCATTGTCACTGGACAGCTGGGAGTAATTAAATTGTCACTGGACAGCTGGTTGTAATTCCATTGTCACCGGACAGCTGGAAGTAGTTCCATTGTCACTGGACTGCTGGGAGTAGTTCCATTGTGACTAGACAGCTAGAATTAGTTCCATTGTCACTGGACAGCTGGGAATAGTTCCATTGTGACTAGACAGCTAGAATTAGTTCCATTGTCACTGGACATCTGGGAATAGTTCCATTGTGACTAGACAGCTAGAATTAGTTCCATTGACACTGGTTAGCTGGAAGTAGTTCCATTGTCACTGGATAGCTGGGAGTAATTCCATTGTCACTGGACAACTGGGAGTAGTTCCATTGTCATTGGACGGATGGGAGTAATTCCATTGTGACAATACAGCTAGAATTAGTTCCATTGTCACTGGACAGCTGGAAGTAGTTCCAATGTCACTGGACAGCTGGGAGTAGTTCAATTGTCACTGGACAGATGGGAGTAGTTACTTTGTGACCGGACAGCTGAAAGTAATTCCATTGTCAATGAACAGCTGGGAGTTTCTTCCATGATCACTCGACAGATTGGAGTAATTCCATTGTCACTGGACAACAGGGAGTAGTTCCATTGTCACTGGACAGCTGGGAGTAGTTAAATTGTCACTGGACAGCTGGAAGTAGTTCCATTGTCACTGGACAGCTGGAAGTAGTTCCATTGTCACTGGACAGCTGGAAGTAGTTCCATTGTCACTGGACAGCTGGAAGTAGTTCCATTGTCACTGGACAGCTGGGAGTAGTTCCATTGTCACTAGACAGATGGAAGTAGTTCCATTGTCACTGGACAGCTGGGAGTAATTCCTTTGTCACTGGACAACTGGGAGTAGTTCCATTGTCACTAGACAGGTGGGAGTTGTTCCATTGTCACTGGACAGCTGGAAGTAGCTCCATTGTCACTGGACAGCTGGAAGTAGCTCCATTGTCACTGGACAGATGGGAGTTATTCCATTGTCACTAGACAGGTGGGAGTAGTTCCATTGTCACTAAACAGGTGGGAGTAGTTCCATTGTCACCAGACAGGTGGGAGTTGTTCCATTGTCACGAGACAGGTGGGAGTTGTTCCATTGTCCCTAGACAGGTGGGAGTAATTCCATTGTCACTAGACAGGTGGGAGTAGTTCCATTGTCACTAGACAGGTGGGAGTAGTTCCATTGTCACCAGACAGGTGGGAGTAATTCCATTGTCACTGGACAACAAGGAGTAGTTCCATTGTCACTGGACAGCTGGGAGTAGTTACATTGTCACTGGACAGCTGGGAGTAGTTCCATTGTCACTGGACAGCTGGAAGTAGTTCCATTGTCACTGGACAGGTGGGAGTAGTTCCATTGTGACTAGACAGCTAGAATTAGTTCCATTGTCACTGGACAGCTGGGAATAGTTCCATTGTGACTAGACAGCTAGAATTAGTTCCATTGTCACTGGACAGCTGGGAGTAGTTCCATTGTCACTAGACAGATGGAAGTAGTTCCATTGTCACTGGACAGCTGGGAGTAATTCCTTTGTCACTGGACAACTGGGAGTAGTTCCATTGTCACTAGACAGGTGGGAGTTGTTCCATTGTCACTGGACAGCTGGAAGTAGCTCCATTGTCACTGGACAGCTGGAAGTAGCTCCATTGTCACTGGACAGATGGGAGTTATTCCATTGTCACTAGACAGGTGGGAGTAGTTCCATTGTCACTAAACAGGTGGGAGTAGTTCCATTGTCACCAGACAGGTGGGAGTTGTTCCATTGTCACGAGACAGGTGGGAGTTGTTCCATTGTCCCTAGACAGGTGGGAGTAATTCCATTGTCACTAGACAGGTGGGAGTAGTTCCATTGTCACTAGACAGGTGGGAGTTGTTCCATTGTCCCTAGACAGGTGGGAGTAGTTCCATTGTCACTAGACAGGTGGAAGTAGTTCCATTGTCACTAGACAGGTGGGAGTAGTTCCATTGTCACCAGACAGGTGGGAGTAATTCCATTGTCACTAGACAGGTGGGAGTTGTTCCATTGTCCCTAGACAGGTGGGAGTAGTTCCATTGTCACTAGACAGGTGGAAGTAGTTCCATTGTCACTAGACAGGTGGGAGTAGTTCCATTGTCACCAGACAGGTGGGAGTAATTCCATTGTCACTGGACAACAAGGAGTAGTTCCATTGTCACTGGACAGCTGGGAGTAGTTACATTGTCACTGGACAGCTGGGAGTAGTTCCATTGTCACTGGACAGCTGGAAGTAGTTCCATTGTCACTGGACAGGTGGGAGTAGTTCCATTGTCACTGGATAGGTGGGAGTAGTTCCATTGTCACTAGACAGGTGGGAGTTGTTCCATTGTCACTAGACAGCTGGGAGTAATTACATTGTCACTGGACAGCTGGGAGTAGTTCCATTGTCACTGGACAGCTGGAAGTAGTTCCATTGTCACTAGACAGGTGGGAGTAGTTCCATTGTCACTGGACAGCTGGAAGTAGTTCCATTGTCACTAGACAGGTGGGAGTAGTTCCATTGTCACTAGACAGGTGGGAGTAGTTCCATTGTCACTGGACAGCTGGAAGTAGTTCCATTGTCACTGGACGGATGGGAGTAGTTCCATTGTGACAATACAGCTAGAATTAGTTCCATTGTCACCGGACAGCTGAAAGTAATTCCATTGTCAATGAACAGCTGGGAGTTTCTTCCATGATCACTCGACAGATTGGAGTAATTCCATTGTCACTGGACAACAGGGAGTAGTTCCATTGTCACTGGACAGCTGGGAGTAGTTACATTGTCACTGGACAGCTGGAAGTAGTTCCATTGTCACTGGACAGCTGGAAGTAGTTGCATTGTCACTGGACAGCTGGGAGTAGTTCCATTGTCACTAGACAGATGGAAGTAGTTCCATTGTCACTGGACAGCTGGGAGTAATTCCTTTGTCACTGGACAACTGGGAGTAGTTCCATTGTCACTAGACAGGTGGGAGTAGTTCCATTGTCACCGGACAGCTGGAAGTAATTCCATTGTCACCGGACATCTGGGAGTAGTTCCATTGTCACTAGACAGGTGGGAGTAGTTCCATTGTCACTAGACAGGTGGGAGTAGTTCCATTGTCACCAGACAGGTGGGAGTTGTTCCATTGTCACTGGACAGCTGGAAGTAGCTCCATTGTCACTGGACAGCTGGAAGTAGCTCCATCGTCACTGGACAGATGAGAGTTATTCCATTGTCACTGGACAGAAGGGAGTTATTCCATTGTCACTAGACAGGTGGGAGTAGTTCCATTGTCACTAAACAGGTGGGAGTAGTTCCATTGTCACCAGACAGGTGGGAGTTGTTCCATTGTCACGAGACAGGTGGGAGTTGTTCCATTGTCCCTAGACAGGTGGGAGTAATTCCATTGTCACTAGACAGGTGGGAGTAATTCCATTGTCACTAGACAGGTGGGAGTTGTTCCATTGTCCCTAGACAGGTGGGAGTAGTTCCATTGTCACTAGACAGGTGGAAGTAGTTCCATTGTCACTAGACAGGTGGGAGTAGTTCCATTGTCACCAGACAGGTGGGAGTAATTCCATTGTCACTGGACAACAAGGAGTAGTTCCATTGTCACTGGACAGCTGGGAGTAGTTACATTGTCACTGGACAGCTGGAAGTAGTTCCATTGTCACTGGATAGGTGGGAGTAGTTCCATTGTCACTGGATAGGTGGGAGTAGTTACATTGTCACTGGACAGCTGGGAGTAGTTACATTGTCACTGGACAGCTGGAAGTAGTTCCATTGTCACTGGATAGGTGGGAGTAGTTCCATTGTCACTGGATAGGTGGGAGTAGTTACATTGTCACTGGACAGCTGGAAGTAGTTCCATTGTCACTGGACAGCTGGAAGTAGTTGCATTGTCACTGGACAGCTGGGTGTAGTTCCATTGTCACTAGACAGATGGAAGTAGTTCCATTGTCACTGGACAGCTGGGAGTAATTCCTTTGTCACTGGACAACTGGGAGTAGTTCCATTGTCACTAGACAGGTGGGAGTAGTTCCATTGTCACCGGACAGCTGGAAGTAATTCCATTGTCACCGGACAGCTGGAAGTAGTTTCAATGTGACTAGACATCTGGGAGTAGTTCCATTGTCACTAGACAGGTGGGAGTAGTTCCATTGTCACCAGACAGGTGGGAGTTGTTCCATTGTCACTGGACAGCTGGAAGTAGCTCCATTGTCACTGGACAGCTGGAAGTAGCTCCATTGTCACTGGACAGATGGGAGTTATTCCATTGTCACTGGACAGAAGGGAGTTATTCCATTGTCACTAGACAGGTGGGAGTAGTTCCATTGTCACTAAACAGGTGGGAGTAGTTCCATTGTCACCAGACAGGTGGGAGTTGTTCCATTGTCACGAGACAGGTGGGAGTTGTTCCATTGTCCCTAGACAGGTGGGAGTAATTCCATTGTCACTAGACAGGTGGGAGTAGTTCCATTGTCACTAGACAGGTGGGAGTTGTTCCATTGTCCCTAGACAGGTGGGAGTAGTTCCATTGTCACTAGACAGGTGGAAGTAGTTCCATTGTCACTAGACAGGTGGGAGTAGTTCCATTGTCACCAGACAGGTGGGAGTAATTCCATTGTCACTAGACAGGTGGGAGTTGTTCCATTGTCCCTAGACAGGTGGGAGTAGTTCCATTGTCACTAGACAGGTGGGAGTAGTTCCATTGTCACCAGACAGGTGGGAGTAATTCCATTGTCACTGGACAACAAGGAGTTGTTCCATTGTCACTGGACAGCTGGGAGTAGTTACATTGTCACTGGACAGCTGGAAGTAGTTCCATTGTCACTGGATAGGTGGGAGTAGTTCCATTGTCACTGGATAGGTGGGAGTAGTTACATTGTCACTGGACAGCTGGGAGTAGTTACATTGTCACTGGACAGCTGGAAGTAGTTCCATTGTCACTGGATAGGTGGGAGTAGTTCCATTGTCACTGGATAGGTGGGAGTAGTTACATTGTCACTGGACAGCTGGGAGTAGTTACATTGTCACTGGACAGCTGGAAGTAGTTCCATTGTCACTGGATAGGTGGGAGTAGTTCCATTGTCACTGGATAGGTGGGAGTAGTTCCATTGTCACTGGATAGCTGGGAGTAATTCCTTTGTCACTGGACAGGTGGGAGTAGTTCCATTGTCACTAGACAGGTGGGAGTTGTTCCATTGTCACTGGACAGCTGGAAGTAGTTCCATTGTCACTAGACAGGTGGGAGTTGTTCCATTGTCACTAGACAGCTGGGAGTAATTACATTGTCACTGGACAGCTGGGAGTAGTTCCATTGTCACTGGACAGCTGGAAGTAGTTCCATTGTCACTGGACAGCTGGAAGTAGTTCCATTGTCACTAGACAGGTGGGAGTAGTTCCATTGTCACTGGACAGCTGGAAGTAGTTCCATTGTCACTAGACAGGTGGGAGTAGTTCCATTGTCACTAGACAGGTGGGAGTAGTTCCATTGTCACTGGACAGTTGGAAGTAGTTCCATTGTCACTGGACAGCTGGAAGTAGTTCCATTGTCACTAGACAGGTGGGAGTAGTTCCATTGTCACTGGACAGCTGGGAGTAGTTCCATTGTCACTAGACAGGTGGAAGTAGTTCCATTGTCACTAGACAGGTGGGAGTAGTTCCATTGTCACTAGACAGGTGGGAGTAGTTCCATTGTCACTAGACAGGTGGGAGTTGTTCCATTGTCACTGGACAGCTGGGAGTAGTTCCATTGGCACTGGACAGCTGGAAGTAGTTCCATTGTCACTGGACAGCTGGGAGTAGTTCCATTGTCACTGGACAGCTGGGAGTAGTTACATTGTCACTAGACAGGTGGGAGTTGTTCCATTGTCACTGGACAGCTGGAAGTAGTTCCATTGTGACTGGACAGCTGGGAGTAGTTCCATTGTCACTGGACAGCTGGGAGTAGTTCCATTGTCACTGGACAGCTGGGAGTAGTTCCATTGTCCCTAGACAGGTGGGAGTAGTTCCATTGTCACTAGACAGCTGGGAGTAGTTCCATTGTCCCTAGACAGGTGGGAGTAGTTCCATTGTCACTAGACAGCTGGGAGTAGTTCCATTGTCCCTAGACAGCTGGGAGTAGTTCCATTGTCCCTAGACAGGTGGGAGTAGTTCCATTGTCCCTAGACAGGTGGGAGTAGTTCCATTGTCACTAGACAGCTGGGAGTAGTTCCATTGTCCCTAGACAGCTGGGAGTAGTTCCATTGTCCCTAGACAGGTGGGAGTAGTTCCATTGTCACTAGACAGGTGGGAGTAGTTCCATTGTCACTGGACAGGTGGGAGTAGTTCCATTGTCACTGGACAGCTGGGAGTAGTTCCATTGTCACTGGACAGCTGGAAGTAGTTCCATTGTCACTGGACAGCTGGGAGTAGTTCCATTGTCACTGGACAGGTGGGAGTATTTCCATTGTCACTGGACAGCTGGGAGTATTTCCATTGTCACTGGACAGGTGGGAGTAGTTCCATTGTCACTAGACAGGTGGGAGTTGTTCCATTGTCACTGGACAGCTGGGAGTTGTTCCATTGTCACTAGACAGGTGGGAGTTGTTCCATTGTCACTAGACAGCTGGGAGTAATTCCATTGTCACTGACAGCTGGGAGTAGTTCCATTGTCACTGGACAGCTGGAAGTAGTTCCATTGTCACTGGACAGCTGGAAGTAGTTCCATTGTCACTAGACAGGTGGGAGTAGTTCCATTGTCACTGGACAGCTGGAAGTAGTTCCATTGTCACTAGACAGGTGGGAGTAGTTCCATTGTCACTAGACAGGTGGGAGTAGTTCCATTGTCACTGGACAGTTGGGAAGTAGTTCCATTGTCACTGGACAGCTGGAAGTAGTTCCATTGTCACTAGACAGGTGGGAGTAGTTCCATTGTCACTGGACAGCTGGGAGTAGTTCCATTGTCACTAGACAGGTGGAAGTAGTTCCATTGTCACTAGACAGGTGGGAGTAGTTCCATTGTCACTAGACAGGTGGGAGTAGTTCCATTGTCACTAGACAGGTGGGAGTTGTTCCATTGTCACTGGACAGCTGGGAGTAGTTCCATTGGCACTGGACAGCTGGAAGTAGTTCCATTGTCACTGGACAGCTGGGAGTAGTTCCATTGTCACTGGACAGCTGGGAGTAGTTACATTGTCACTAGACAGGTGGGAGTTGTTCCATTGTCACTGGACAGCTGGAAGTAGTTCCATTGTGACTGGACAGCTGGGAGTAGTTCCATTGTCACTGGACAGCTGGGAGTAGTTCCATTGTCACTGGACAGCTGGGAGTAGTTCCATTGTCCCTAGACAGGTGGGAGTAGTTCCATTGTCACTAGACAGCTGGGAGTAGTTCCATTGTCCCTAGACAGGTGGGAGTAGTTCCATTGTCACTAGACAGCTGGGAGTAGTTCCATTGTCCCTAGACAGCTGGGAGTAGTTCCATTGTCCCTAGACAGGTGGGAGTAGTTCCATTGTCCCTAGACAGGTGGGAGTAGTTCCATTGTCACTAGACAGCTGGGAGTAGTTCCATTGTCCCTAGACAGCTGGGAGTAGTTCCATTGTCCCTAGACAGGTGGGAGTAGTTCCATTGTCACTAGACAGGTGGGAGTAGTTCCATTGTCCCTAGACAGGTGGGAGTAGTTCCATTGTCACTAGACAGGTGGGAGTAGTTCCATTGTCCCTAGACAGGTGGGAGTTGTTCCATTGTCACTAGACAGATGCCAATAAGGACAAATACTGCAGACCAAAACAGGAGGCTAGTGGGAAAATTACAGCAGACTGAAACATTTGGCAAAGGGGGTCATCTATATATTACGTACGCACAAAATTCGTAATTTTGTACCCCCTCCCCCCCCGTTGCATCCCGTACATGTTCGGTACCCCCCCTATGTGTGCATACAAATTCCCTACCCCCACCCCCCTTTTTGTTTTGAAATTATTTTTTTTAAGCCGGAGTCTGAAGATATTTGTTTTACTCCTTGAAGCTGTCCATAAATGACGCCATACGCCTAAAATGGGGGCGGGGGAGGGGGTCACGCATTTGTGACGAGGGGGAGGGGGGTGTTTAAGAAATGTGACGTCACATCAAAATGCGCACTAAAATATTTGAAAATGCGGATTTTTTTCGGGTCGGAGGGTGGGGGTCAAAGCTTTGGGGCCGACCATTAATGACGTCCCGCGATTATGACCGATTCACGTCACGCGTCGTTACTAAAAGTTAGAACCACCAGATCGTTATCTGTTGATGTGTCCATGCGCACCCCCCAACGACCGCAACGGTCACGGGACTGATGATGAAAACATTTGGCAAGTGGGAATTATAACAGAGTTAACAGACTGAAACATTTGATGAATGGGCAAATGTGAGTAACAGTTTGGTGATATGTCTTATCTATTACAGACGCTCCTTCCATCACACGGAAGATTATTGCGTTCTACGCTTAAGCTATCCCCACTCCACTATTGGTTGAGTCATTAGATCTCTTACTCCCAACAGTAACTAATATAGTTAATGAAAGTCTAAAATCTTGCACCTTTCCTTCATTATGTAAATCTGCTATTATAAAACCCTTGCTGAAAAAAAAGGGTTAGACCAAAACAATTTAAACAACTATCGACCTGTGTCTAATATTTCATTTTTGTCGAAAGTCATTGAAAAACTAGTCTTAAAACAACTTTTTTCTTATCTAAATGACCACACTCTTCTAAGTCCTAATCAGTCGGCCTACAGACCTTCTCACAGCACAGAGACCACTCTGTTGAAGGTAACAAATGACCTCCTGCTCGCACTGGACAGTGGGAAAATTTCTATATTGGTCCTCTTAGATCTTAGTGCAGCCTTTGACACTGTCGACCATCAAATACTGCTGAAAACCCTGCAAAATTATTTTGGAATTTCTGGCTCAGTTCTGGCTTGGTTTCAATCATACTTATCTAACAGATCACAGGTAGTATCAGTAGATGGTTGTATCTCTCACAAAGCTGACTTGCTTTATGGTGTGCCTCAGGGCTCTGTTTTGGGTCCGGTACTTTTTGTACTGTATACAAGACCGCTACTTCTACTGCTTGAAAAGCATTCAGTTAAAAGCCAATCATTTGCAGATGATACTCAACTATATACTCACACTGATCCCTCTAATATGGACTCCGGTGTCCAATTGTTGCAGGAGTGCATTGGTGAAGTGAAGTCTTGGATGACGTTAAGCAAACTCAAGCTGAATGATGACAAGACTGAAGCACTTCTATTTTGCAACAATAAATCACGCAGTACTTTGTCTCTTCCGAAGTCAATTCACGTAGCCAGTTCGGATATTCTGTTCACAACATCGACTAGGAATCTTGGCTACATTATTTCTGACAACATGTCTATTAACAACTTCATCAATCACATCTGTCGCTCTGCCTACACTGCCATTCGTCAGATCAGCTCAATCCGTCATTACTTAACAGTTAGTGCCACAAAAACACTAGTCTGTGCTCTTGTACTGGCTCGTATGGATTACTGCAATTCTCTTCTGTCAGGTGTGCCAAAACAATGCATTGAAAAACTACAGAAAGTTCAAAATTCAGCTGCCAGACTGGTGCTCAAGGCAAAAAAACATGACCATGTTACTCCACTTCTTCGCTCACTTCATTGGCTGCCTATACAAGCCCGTATTGATTACAAACTGGCCGTTCTCTGTCACAATTTCTTTTCGGACTCATGCCCATCGTATCTTACTGAACTTTTGTCGGTCTACTCACCCACTCGCAAGCTAAGATCTTCTGCAGACACACGCGTTCTCTCTGTTCCTACGACACGCACCAAAACGTTTGGTGAAAGGTCGTTCTCTTTTTGTGCAGCCAAACAATGGAATTCTCTACCATTACACATACGTAGTATTCAAACAACCAAGTCCTTCAAGACTGCACTTAAGACACATCTTTTCAAAATTTATTTTTAAAATTGATGAAACAACATTTCTTGTAAATGATTAACGTAGCTTATGTATAATGTATTGTAATTTTGTGTGTTTGTTGTGATATGAAAGTTAATTTAATACTTATAAGTATGTTATTTCTTTCATGTAAAGCGCTGTGAGCCCAGTTCCTTACTGGGATACAGCGCTATATAAATAATCAATTTATTATTA